>JACVRA010000538.1:0-10858 GCA_019828545.1 Paracamarosporium sp. OC-R06-R3 | reverse complement strand
AATACTATATAGCTTCCCTTACCTACACTAAAAGGTATGCATAAGAATACTTAAGCTAAGTATTTTTACATAGTATAATATATAAGGATTTGTATTAAGGGAGCCACGTATACTGCCACGTCCTAGCCTTGTTATATAGAGTTAATTAATAATTATTATAGCCTTTATATTATCTATTATTAGTAATATAAAAGGAAAGGGTAGTTTATATATATTTTTATCTTTTAGTAACTTATTTAACTAAATAAAAGTATTTTAAAGAAGAGGTATATTAATACTAATTTAAAGCCTAATATTTAAATAAGTAGAGGTTAAGGCACCTAAAATTAAAGGTATATAGGTAATAAATTTAAAGGGGGCTTAAGTTTAATATTAGTATTAATATTATTATTAATAAAGTTATTTTATAGCTTTTACTACTTTATTTTTATTTTAGTACTTTTTAGGTTAATCTTATAATATAATATATTAAATAAAAAGACTTTTAAAAGGTTTTATATTTAATTATAAAATTTTTATATTATTATTAATTTATTTATTTTAGAATTAGTATATTATTAATTTATTTATTTTTAATTTAGTATTATACTTTATATATTTTACTAAATTAATATCTTATATATAGTTATACTATTTTTTAACGTAAATAATTCTATAATTATAACCTTAATTAAAAATTAAAAAAGTATAATATATTTAATAAATAAATACTATAGGTAAGTAAATACTATACCCTACTAACTTTATACATCTCTATAGATATATATTTTAATAAAGTAATAATTATATATATAAAAGTTTATATAGTAGATTAAATAGTATTTAACTATTCTTTTTATATATATATAAGTTATATCTAATTTCTTTATACTTTATATAGTATACTAAAGCCTAATAACTTATATTTAATTACTTTTTTTATTAATACTACTTATAAGTAATCTACTTATTAGCCTTATATTAAGTAAGTAAATTCTTTTTAGTTCCTTTTATTAAAACTTTATACTACTATATATACTTTTTTTTATATTATTTATATACTAATGCTACCTTATTAACTCTTTTAAAATTAGTAATCTAATTATATATTAGCTTAGCTAAGAGTATTATTATCTTAGTGCCCTTCTTAAGCTAGTTAATTACTTTAATAATTAAGGCTAATAATAAGCTCTTATACTTTTATATATAATTATATATTAATATTAATTAAGCCTTAAGCTTACGTACGTTACTAGGTATATAAGCCTCCTAAAGAGCCTTTAGTAAAATAGTTAAAGTAGGTATATAAAGTTATATATTAAGCTTTAATAATATAATATTTAATTAAAGAGGTATAAGGCCTATACTTTAAAAGGCTAAGTAGATATTAACTAAAGTAAATAATTAACTAAATACTACCTTAAAGGCTAGTAGAAACTTAAGCTTAGTAATATAATTAATATAATAATAAATTAAGCTCTTAACCTTATAACTATATATATACTTTAATAGTAAGAAGCAATTAATATTAAATAGCTATAATAGGTAGGATAAGTAAGGTAGTATATAAAGTATATAAATATTATTCTCCTTATAAAGCTTTTAAAACTTAAGAGAGTAATAATTCTTATAGCTATTAAGAATAAGTAGGTAATATATATTAATAATATAAGTTTTTATATTAGTATTAAAGTACTTTAGCTATTTTACTCTTAGCTTATTATTTATTTAGCTATTATTACTAATTATAATTACCTAGTTACGTAGGATCTCTACTTTCTTATACTAAGTAAATAGATAATACTAGCTAGTAAAAATAAAGAATAGTAGGATTAACTAGTTAATAATATTAACTATAGTAATTACTATTACCTACTTATAATTACCTAGCTAAATAGCCTTAGGCCTACCTCTTCTCTTTAATCCTATTATAATAAGTTATATTATAATTTTACCTATTATAAAGTTAGCCTTATTAAAGTTAAATATATTCTTATTATAGATACTATACTTAGCTTTTATCTACTTTATAAGTTTAAACTAGCTCCTAATTAATATAGGATTCTTATATAGAGCTCTTTATTTATTATATACCTAATTAAAATATACTATAAGACTATTAGTATATTTAATAAAGTTATATAGCTACTTCTATTTAACTTAATTAGTACTATATATAGCTAGCAGCTTGTTAACTATATTATATATAGCTATATATATAGGCATAAATCTATAGGCGTCTAAGTTAAGTATATATTTAATAATTACCTCCTCTTTTAGCTAGGTAAGCTTCCTAGAGTTGGGCTAGTAATTACATTAAGTAGGTATACTAGCACGTTAGTAATAAATTAATTATTTAGATATGCTATAGATAGTAGCAGCTCTACAATTACTCTAAATTTAATAAAAATAAATAAATAAAATAATAAACTATATATCTACTTTATTTAAAGCTAATTAAGTAGTATTACGTTAAGCCATTATATATTAAGATAAGAGACGTATACAAAGTTAGTAGGGTACAGCGCTTACTTGCCTACAGCACTTACTTACCAGGTACATTATTTAACTTTTCTACCTTTACTCTATATATTAGCACATTAAAAATAAAACTTTATGTCTTGAAATTTTCTAACCTTACCCGTATATCCTACCTTCATGTGACTCTAGGCTAAAGGAACCCCCAACAACACTCTCACAAGCATGTGTTTCCCAGTTTCCGCGGGTAACAGGGTTTCATGGATTATATCAACCAGTGAATTAACTATAAAACACAGCATATAGGCATTCGGCTCCATTCCAGAGACAATGGTCAATTCAGCTGTTCGACAGATTCTTATTCTAAACCGAAATCCTACTCAGAGTCCTCATCGTGAAGGATCTCCAGAACTTCATTAACATGGCCTGGAGCTAACTCTTCTCTGCGTTTGGTAGCCAGGAGATCGGCTAGCTTCACTGCGTTCTTGATTTCGCGGCCATTCATCGGTCGCTTGGTGAACGTGGCCCAATCATCATCTAGGAAGAGCGAGGCCTTGGACGTAGAGCGGTTGATGAAGCTCTTCCAGACTTCCTGCTGGGTTGCCGTGCTTAGAGGCTTATATTTGATACTGAGATCGATGCGTGATCGGAATGCCCGGTCGATGGATGAAGCTCTATTGGTCGTGATGAATAGAATACCCTTGTAATATTCAAGTGTTCGGAGAAAGACTGAGGCGCAGTATCAGCAGATGCAGGCAAGGAAATACTTAAGCGAAGATCTAGAGGATCCAAAAACATACCTGAGACTAGTTTGTTTCGTTCTATTTCATTGTTGGAGCGCTGTTCTAAGAAGACGTCGGCTTCGTCTAGAAGGAGGACGGCGTTCCATTGCGCTGCGAGGCTGAGAACCTTTTCAAGGGAGCTCTCCACACTGCTGACTCCAGATCCTAATTCACCAGCAGTGACCGAATAGAGCGGCGCACGAATTTGTTCTGCGACTAAAGTGGACAAAGGTTTTAGCACTTGGAACGCTCTTACACATTAAATATGGGCTACCGTACTTGATTCAGCAGTGAGGGTTTTCCCTACACCCGGATCGCCACTTAGCAGCATGATTACTCCCTGGCCTGTGCGTGTCCACAACTGTTAGTATCTGGTTATACGGTTGAGCCACTGATCGGACTTGCCTTTGCCCGCGATGAAGTCGTCGAATTCGGTTTTCTGTGCAATCTTGGTTTCAACGAACGAGAGGATCAGATCCTTATATTGCCGTGGCAATATGAGGTTCACAAATGCTTCGTCATTCCACGCAATCTCAATAATCTTTTCAATACTGAAGTGGCCTGGTCTTGGTCAGCCCCAATAGGACATATCGGAATTTGCACTAGTGTAATCTGGCTTACCCCATTCCTTCGACTTGAGCGAATACCCTCGAACTGAGTCGATGCAGGTCAGGAGGTCTTCCTCTTCCAAAACAACCGCTCGAGTAGAGTTAGCAGCACGACACGATTACGGTGGTGTATATAACCTAACGCATACCCTGATTGTTTCGATCGATCTTGTTGCCCGTCCCGGAATCGTGGCCGTCATAGGCGGACTCGTGGTGTTGCCGATGAGCAATTCTATGCAAATGGATGCTGGTCCTGCCGTATTGGAAATAGGCTTTGGCGTCGACGATTACTCGCTCCTTTGTCTGCTTCTCTCGTCATTGGCAAATTTCCAACGGATGATAGGGGGATCACACCTCGTCGCTGAACCGTTCATAAGCTTTGTAATGGTACCCAGCAAGAGACTGAAACCGTCTCCCCCGAGCAATGAGTTCATCTTGAAGGTTATCTAGATTCTCGACATGGGATCTTGGCAGGATTTGCAAGCTCGCAATTGGTACAGGACCACTGAAGCAATCTATGGTCTTTCCGGTAGTGTCATATCCAAACATGGCGCCATCCCAGTCAACATATTTGCACTTCAACCTGAAAGTCATCGTGCACATATCGTAACTTGTCTCAACCAGGCGGTACATGCGTTTAGTGGTAGCATTGCTTTCGACAAGAAGGTCACCGGGCTTGAATATGGTCCACAACAGGTCGAACGTGATGACCGAATGAGAAATAAGGTCCGTATAGGCTTTCCGGGTTGATTTCATCTCGCGTCTCAAGACTTGGAATAGCAATCGGACAAGCGGTGACGATCTCTCGTTTTCCTCCTGCCTTGCGGCTCCCTTGATTTCACTCCAATAGTGAAAAAGCGGTGCAAACGGCCGAGAGAAAACCACCTGCTTTGCCTCAAAGGTAATTCCGGGGTAGTCCTTCAGAATGTCCCGGAGGATGGAAATCAAATGACGATTTTGAGCCACGATCTGATGTATTTCCAATGGCTCGGGTCCATTGTGAGACTTCTTGTTCCTGACGAGGATCGCGTGGCGTTTGCTGTCCGGCGTTTTGTCCGAGGACCCCGCTCCTGGCTGCAAGTCGTCTGGATACTCATCTACCCAGTTGATGCAGCAGCTGCATTGCTTGGGACCCTCGTAGACATGCTTTATAGCACATTCAGCACCTTCCTCCTCCGGGTGGAGCTCGTCGTCATCCGAATCGCTGTCCAGGGCGGCATTCGCCGCTGCGTCTGGCTGTCCCTTGATAGAAGTAATTTCTCCCAGTATATCATCTAGAGAGGGGAGATTACCAAAATCAGCGCTGGAGTCGAGAACCAAACTTAGCGGCCGTGTCTTGGTGGTTTGCTGGTTTTCGGGGCCTATCAACGGTTGCGGAGTGCCCGGAGTAGCCATAATTCGAAGCAGACTTGCTCCTGTCACGTTGACGTGCGAGCAATAGAGCGATTAAGAGCTCTTGATCCCTCAAACAATAATGACGAAAGAGTAGGGAGCATGTCACCACGGGCCTAGATATAGTGTGCATCGTCTTGCTGTTGGATGTGCAAGTTCTGTCCTTGCGAGGATATGTGGCGGGGATATGCGCCACTAGCACAGCTGACTCACCCACTGTTGCCCAATGGCGCCCATGCTACGGGGTCCATGCCCCTGTGCCTGCACCGGTCCCCGCACCGGTCAAAGGACAGAGTTAAGCGACCAAATGCACTGCCTTGCCGCCGCAAAGATGACATTGAATGATACACCAACCAGAACTCACATATTCTCCTCAGTCGGAAGCGACTGCCATCTTCATCCATTTTCTGTAGCACCATAATTGTGAAAAATTTTCACCGAGTCAGCTTTGACGCCTCTATAATGCCAACATCACATGAAATGGCCAATGGACAATGAACGCGACTCTTGCACATACGCACGGGGAGTAAAGACTGGTGCGGAGGTAGCCCAGCCCGCAAAATCGGGCGTCGTATGTAGGGGTGGAGCAAGAGAGAAGGGAATCGAAGATTTGGCCTCATTGGCTGTCGAGGCCAAACTGCAGTGAAGATATACGGTACAATTCTTGTGTTGCGAATCATCAACGAACAGCTCCGTCATACTCACGAAATCGATCTGCATCACGCCGGATACAAAAACGGCAGCGAATATTTTCGATGGAGCTTAACATGGAAAGACGAGACGTTCCTCGTGCGGGAGACGACGGGTTGACAAAAGAAGGCTTTGAGCCCCTGCTCCTGTTGACATTGCTGCGAGACAAAGTATTCAATACCCTTGGCGAGACCGTTGGAAGCCAACGAGATCAGTACAATATTCTAGACGAATTAGAGAGACTCGAGAGTGCATGGAGCGCCTGTCTGGTGTTCTTGGTCGAAAGGTTCTCTCGGCACACCCAGCAGAGCATTTCCACCAATTTATCCTGGCCGCCTCCACATTGGAGCATCAGCGAGTCATGGACCATACCTTCAAAAGATATTCTATCCCATGGCAGCGAAATATCTGAGACCATTTGCCTCCTGGTTCTGTATCCATCAGAGTCTAAATCGGCTGCAATACGGTGCGCAGTTGGCATAGAGTCTCTCGAAAAGTGTCACAAACGCTTTGAAGTGTTATCTTACACTCCCGGCAGCTCTTCGAAAGTAGGGCAAATTAAACTCGTCCAGAATAAAGAAGTCGCCAATGTCGAAGTTAGCGCAAGCCTCGAGTTAGCGCTGCGTCATCTACGGCACTCAACGGAGCCTAGGATTTTCTGGATTGGGACTCTCTTCGCTGAAAACGGCAGACCAGCCAGAGAGATACGCCGTATCGTCTACAATATGAGGCAAATATACGCTCTCGCCAAACGAGTCGTCATCTGGTTGGGAAGCGAGACCAACACCTCGGGGCAAGCTTTCAAATTCCTCGAAGCACTTGAAAGCTTTCACCCTCGCGCTGATGGCCTCCGTGAGGGGCTCTTCCATGTTCCTTCACTGCAGCCTTCGTGGGAAGCAGTGTTGAAACTACTGCAAAGGCCATGGTGGGACTATGCATGGGTACTTCTGGACTTGATGCAAGACTGTGAGGTCACTGTTCAGTGCGGAAATCTTTCGGCGGATTGGAAAACCTTCTCCGAGCTCTTTAGACTGGTATGTGAGGAGGGCTCCCTGATCATGAAAAACCCTGTCCTGTATCCGAAAGCTTGTGGACCTCTCTTATTACGGATCCCTCGCGGAACCCATGTCTTGTCATTGGAGGAAGAAGAATCCCCTCACTTCATCGATCTCTTAAGCAGAGAAGTGAGTAGAATTCTGCGCGAGGAGCAAAGCAACACGAGCCGAGTCTTAGCTATGGCTGGGGTGGCCGCAAATATGGGAATCTTGCTTGATCAGCTGTCCCTGAAGCTATCTGGCCGGCATATCCGGAGGTGCCAAGCTGAGATGCTTAAAGTACCCGGAGACCATGGACGCGTTCATGCCACATCCCCGAAGAGAGATGCTACTCTGTTACGGCAGTTTCAGGAGGCTACCAAGAACAGCAATAAGCTGAGTCCTCTCATACTGTCGAGAGAAGCGGTAACCATGCTGGTCAACAACTACAATGAATCCATTGAGGACGAACCGGACGGTTCAACCGGTCCGCAATCAGCTGATCCCGACCGGACGAAGCGCGAGGCGTTGCAAATCCTGGAGGAAGCAACCAACGGAAAGGATCTTGACGGTCTTATCAGATCACTTGATTTGAGGACAGAAGGGAAAGAGCATATGGCTACGGGAGGGTGGTGCGACGACTCAGAGTCTCTCCAGTGCTGGCTGCAGGTTCTGCGTGCAATATCATCTTCACCCAAGGCAAAACAAGATCTCAGCTGGTATCCAACAGGGCGTCTCGGCGAACAAGTCGAAAGCCAACCCAACCCAACTGACGACAATGGGAAGCCCAATGGAGGAGAAAGTTACTCCTACGAGGCGCTAAGCACGACAAGAAAAGAATTCCGCATGCTACTCCTCCATCCTAACGACACACCGGACTCAGAAATACATTGCGACTTGATTCATGCAGATTTTGCAATCTTAGCCGGCATGACCGTGAAGAGACTTCCATTCACCGCTCTTTCTTACGTTTGGAACGACTCGAGCGACTCGTATCCCTGGACTGTTTCCGGCCCTCCCAGGATATATATGCACGGAAGAAAGATGGAGGTCACCGCCAACCTCTTTGCAGCGTTGCGGCGGATACGCGATCCAAATCTTCCGACTCTGTTGTGGGTTGATGCGCTCTGTATCGACCAGAGCAATGTGGACGAGAGAAGTCGCCAAGTACTCTTCATGCAGTCTATCTATCGAGATGCAAGACAAGTCCTCATGTGGATTGGCGAAGAGGATGCTGAAACGTGGCACGCTCTCATCCCGCTATGCCTTTACGATTACGCACACCTGATTGAGAAGCACAGATCTCGCTTCAGTCCGAAATTTCGGCAATGGTATGGGACGCTCCGGGGTCATGTTTGCTCCGCAGTTTCCGCAACTCATGCCTTGGCTTTCGACAAATTGCTTAGTCGCCGGTATTGGACGCGGGTGTGGATTGTACAAGAGGTGTTGCTTGCTCAGAATGCCATATTTTGCTGTGGCTCTTGGTCTGTTAGCTGGGAGGCTGTTATGGCGACCCTGGGCCAATATGGAATCATTCGAAGTCTCACTGGCCTAAGATATGTCGGCGACACGAAGCCATTGGCTACCCAGCTGGCTCAAAAGTACACCGTCGGTCCTGAAGAAGTCTCGCTTCTTGATGCCATCTTGCTTGGTAGAGATCGCTTGGCAACGCAGCAACACGATTACATCTATGCATTTCTCGGCTTGACCAATTATGGCTCGGATTCAATAGTGCCAGATTACAAAAAGTCGGCAAAAGCGGTGTTTGAGGATGCGTTCCGACTCATACTACACCAAAGTCAAAACCTCGACGTGCTCAGTTTCTGCAGGAAGCACAAGAGTAACGAGGGTTTTGAAAAAGCACTCTCGGAGCAATGGCCATCTTGGCTCCCGAACTGGGCGGTAAAGCATTCCGGCGGTTGGCCTCATACAATGTCAGTGCTACTCACGGAATGGGGTCGACGAGGTTACAATGCAACGGGCAACAGCCAGTTAGCGCCCGTTGTTTCCATTGATGGACCGGTCCTAACAGTCAAAGGAACGCTTGTCGACATTGTTGGTTATGTATCCAGCTCTCCGTGGCCAGGTTCGGCCAAGGATAACTGGCTATTGTACCAATCGCTCTGGGACGACGGTTGGATTCAACAATCCCGCACGCCGCACGAACTCCAACTGGATTTTGCGAATACATCGTTCCTCGGTCAATTTTTCTCCTCCGGCAAATCACGGATCTCTAAAAGCGAAGAGAGAGACCTTATCGCTTTGGCGGAGATTGGTTTGCATATGGGGCTTGAAATCGCTGTCAAAGGCCCCAGTCAAGAAGAAAACGGCCCGGAAGGGTCTAGCAGTAAAGCCGCTGTAAAAGAGGAGCCTTCAGACCCCACTACTGAGGATAACGGTGATGGAATATACGACCCCGGAATGACGGCAGCACTAGATAATGAGGAACTGGGAAGTGATATTCGCCGGCGCGAATGCTTATCCTACGAAAGTAGCTTCTTCGTCACGTACCGTGGGAGAATTGGTCGCGGACCTCTAACCATGCAGACGGGGGATCTTGTGTGCATTTTCCAAGGAGCCAAAGTGCCGTTCATACTTCGAAAACAGTTGCCCCCGCCAAAGTTCTGCATTGTGGGGGATGCCTGTAAGTCTAGCCACTCATTGCATTATTTGTTATCCGCCTAACTTTCTCCTAGATGTGCACGGCATCATGAAAGGTGAGGCTTTGGGAGTGGAGGGAGCAGAGGCAGTCGAGCTTGAACTTGTATAGACCTTATTTCGATCTTTTTAGTAACAGCCTACCTCAAATACAAACGTCGAATTCATAATAAAGGGTTCAGCTCAGTGACCTTTTTGTTGGTTAGTAGGAGGGACGACACTGTTGCTTGGCTGTTCCGGGTACAGAGGGGATACAAGTGGGCGAACTCCTGCGAGACACGGTCGGCCTTGTTGGAGAGATCTTACAAGGCAGCGCGTAACAGTTTGACAGTCTGCGGGGCGCAGCATATAATGGAAGGGACGGAAGACTGGGTGGGCGGACCGCAGTTACGAAACTTTCTATATGGCTCGAGAGGACGGACGCGCGTGTCGGTCTGCTGAGAGGACGGAATCCTGAGGATGGCCATCGAGGATGGAGCCTTTAGGCTGGCTGTTGAAGTAGGCTTAAGGTGCACACGGGCATTGACTTGCTAGCTGGCTATGCCCCGCAAGGATGCGGATATGGATCGAAGTGGCGATGCAAGGCAGAGGGTCTATGTAGGTGGATAATAGAAAACACACACACACACACACACACACACACACACACGCGCGCGCGCTGGAGGCGATAGTTTATAAGATATGGCTGAAGAGAAGAGTACTGTATGTTGTTCTAGATAGCTTAGTGCCATGCCAAGTATAGCTAGCATCTACTTGCCGAAGCGCAGGCTTCGATTACTAGGCTGCCTCACTTTATATTATCTTATACCCTCCTATCTCGTTGTATTTCCCTTCAAGTAGCTGATAAGAGATCTCGACTGCTGCTTTGATCTAAGAATTGACGCTAGTGGACGCGAGAAGCATGACGTGGTGGGCTTGATTAGATTATTTATTTGGTTAGTGGAGGGAATAACGGTGGGTTTTGGAGCTTGAGGGCAGGTTATAATGTAGAGCTATGTCTTGTTGGAAGTTATCGAGGCCATCGTGCGTTGGACCGCGTTTTAAGGTTGTACAATGGCCGTCTTGAGCGGTTGAGACGCAGAGACAACTGAGACGCTGAGAGTGTTGGCTGACTAAACAAGCGCGGAGCCTGAGTCTTAACACTGCTCTGAATCCTGAGTTGGGGTTAAGGATATTCTGAGCGCTTTGTGCGATCTGCACAGCTATACCGTGGCTCTTGGCGTAACGCGCCCCCCAC
>JACVRA010000537.1:0-12075 GCA_019828545.1 Paracamarosporium sp. OC-R06-R3 | reverse complement strand
GGCCTTCTGTTTTGTACAACGATCAAATACCTATTCAAGCCAGGCTAGCCCAATATCGTTGTTGGTCCAGCCAGAGGGTGATGAGGTGATAAAGACCTTATGTTTTCCTGCCTTAATATCCTCTACCCAAGATGACTGGATAGCCTTGCTAGCAGCCTCATAGATGAGGCTTGGCGGTAGAGCTGATCCATCAGCGCAGATACATGCTAGGAGCGTGATCCATGCGCGGCTGCCATCCTGGAGTGATGCTGTAACCTCCTTCTTCTCCCACATTCGCCTGCTGAAGATCCTTTTTGACCTGCCAATGATCCCAATTAGGAAGCCTTTCTCATCCATATTGTAGATATAATCAGGATCTATCCGGTATTGATTGATCTTGCTATGCAGGTAGTCAAAGTAGAGACGATATTTATCCTCTGAATCAGCTTTGTGGCGATTGCTGTCTATACCAGCTGTCTAGTGAGAGATTAGATGGATACTGTGGCGGTTGATGAAGCGAGTAACCCAGCTCTTGCTGACTGGCTCCTTTGCTATTGTAGAGGCAAAATTCCGTATCATCTCTCTAGTAGGAGGAAGGTGTCTCTCTGTGAGTCCCTTAATATATTGTACAAGCTCTAGCTCTTGCTCTGGAGTAAGCTTTTGTTGTATCTCTGCAGTAGCTATGCGTGACGTTGTGACACCTCAGTGCCTTCGCGATAGGGTACTGCAATGAATACCATGTCTAGCAGCAACTTCTGTATATGAAAAATCTTCTCCTTGTCCTCGCGATTCGATTTCATTAATTGCAGCCTGGATTGGGTCCATATTGGTGGAGTTATCGCGTTGTGAAGATTAGGGAGTTTTGACGCGTCGGGTGTTCCGCGTGCATTGGCTGAATCCGTGCATTGGGTGCACGGACACGGAACTGCGCCGCTCGGGTTGAGCCGTGAGCTACCGTGTCCGTGCACCGAATGCCCGGTCTAGCGCCATCAGCTACAGAATGCCAAGCGCCCCGCCGAAGCTGAACAACCTTAACCAGGCTGGCGACAATACCCCCCATATCTCTATCCACACTAGAAGCACTTGGACGAACGTCGTAATGAGCTTCGGGTTCAGTGTTGGCGACTTTCTGGCGGTAATCCAACTGGCCAATAAGATCAGGAAAGACTTCGTTGGCGCTCCAAGTCAGTTCAGTGGCATATCCGATGTGTATGTGACCACAACGGACAAAGAAACTGTACTGACACATTTAATAATTAGGCTTCGAAGCCTCTCTATTGTTCTTACCGATGCTGAAGTATTGGTATCCGACCAAGAACTCAATCCTCAAGAGAATACAAACTTCCGGAATGTTCTTGATAGTTGCCAACGTACGCTTTGCAAGCTAGAACACACAATAGACAAGTATATAGTGCTCGGATCACAGCCAAAGAGCCTCGGAGGTATGCTGAAAAGAGCATGGAAGCGTCTATCAATAGAGCCAGAGGACATACGCGAGCTTCGGAGTGATATCAACGTTAATATTACTCTACTCACCTCACTTACCGGGCGGCTTACTAGGGACAACACAGTTAAATTAGTACGGTACCAGGAAGATAAGGAACAGCAAGCCATCTTGGAATGGCTAACACCAACAGACTACGCTCCCCAACAGAACGATTTCCTCAAGCAGCGGCAAGCCGGATCTGGAACATGGCTTCTAGACTCGGCGAAATTCAAAAAGTGGTCGGAGACCAAGAATCAAACACTGTTTTGCCCAGGTATACCAGGAGCTGGGAAGACAATACTCACATCAATTGTGGTAGAGGAGCTTTCGACACGCTTCCAAGATGAAAGCAGTAATGTAGTTGCATACATCTACTGCAACTTCAAGCGGCAGAATGAGCAAACTTTGGGAGATCTACTCGCCAGCGTACTGAAGCAGCTGGCTCAGGCAAGATCTGCTCTGCCACAAAGTGTCAGATCCCTCTATGACCGGTGTACATCTAAGAAAATCCGGCCTTCGATAGATGACATCTCAACGGTCCTTCAGTTGGTAACTACTGAATATTCGCGAGTCTTCATTCTCATCGATGCGTTGGACGAATGCCAAACCAATGATGGCTGCCGAGCGAGGCTGCTTTCACAGCTCTTACAACTTCAAACTACGTGTGGAGCGAATCTCTTCGCAACGTCAAGATTCATTCCGGACATTACAGAGATATTTGAACGAGACCTACAGTTAGAAATTCGTGCTGACGAGCAGGACGTGCAGAGATATGTAAAAGGACATATCGATGAATTGCCGCGTTTTGTCCGACGCGATCTGGACCTACAGCAGGAAATCAACTCTAAGATCGTTAAAGCTGTAGATGGCATGTAAATAGCTTCTTACAACGTTCTTGAAGATCGGACTAATTATACTAGGTTTCTACTTGCACAACTTCATCTCAACTCATTAAAAGGGAAGAGAGCCCCTACGGCGATTCGAGATGCTTTGGATAAATTGCCCACTGGCACAGAATCATATGATCGTGCATATTCTGATGCTATGGTGAGAATTGAAGGACAGCTTTCGGATGAAGAAGCGCTTGCAAAAGAGGCTCTAGCATGGATCACTTGCGCAAAGAGGCCACTGACTACCACAGAGCTTCAGCACGCTCTTGCTGTCAAAGTTGGACAAGCAGAATTTGATGAAGGAAACAAACCGGATGTCGAGGACGTCGTTTCGGTATGTGCTGGACTAGTCACTATTGACGAAGAAAGTGGCATCATCCGCTTAGTACATTACACAACACAAGAATACTTCGAACGAACAAAGAATCACTGGTTTCCAACCGTAGATTTCGATATCACGGCGATCTGTGTGACTTACCTCTCATTCACGGTCTTTGGAAGCGGAATCTGCCTCACGGACTCTAGCTTTGAGGAGCGGCTGCTCCGCAACCAACTATACGACTATGCCGCGCATTACTGGGGTAGCCATGCTTGTCAGATCCGGAGCCCACATGGGAACATCGTAGACTTCCTACAACTAAAAATGAATGTGGAAGCAGCAGCTCAAGCAATGCTAGTCCACAAGCATTACTCATGGCAGTCTAACTACAGTCAAGATATTCCAAGGCAAACAACAGGACTGCATTTATCTGCATACTTCGGAATTACAGAAATAGCTGCAATAATTCTTGATTATACAGATCCTGGTTCAAAAGACACATACAACCGTACGCCGTTGTCATGGGCCGCTAGGAACGGGCATGAAAGTGTAGTCAAGCTGCTGCTTGACACGGACAGGGTTGACGTTGACTCGAAAGACAAGTACGGTCAGACGCCGCTGTCATGGGCCGCTAGGAACGGGCATAAAAGTGTAGTCAAGCTGCTGCTCGACACAGACAGGGTTGACGTTGACTCGAAAGACAAGTACGGTCGGACGCCGCTGTCATGGGCCGCCGAGAACGGGCATGAAAGTGTAGTCAAGCTGCTGCTCGACACGGACAGGGTTGACGTTGACTCAAAAGACAAGTACGGTCGGACGCCGCTGTCATGGGCCGCTAGGAACGGGCATGAAAGTGTAGTTAAGCTGCTGCTCGACACGGACAGGGTTGACGTTGACTCAAAAGATACTGAGTATGGTCGGACGCCGCTGTTATGGGCCGCCAGGAACGGGCATGAAAGTGTAGTCAAGCTGCTGCTTGACACGGACAGGGTTGACGTTGACTCGAAAGACAAGTACGGTCGGACGCCGCTGTCATGGGCCGCCGAGAACGGGCATGAAAGTGTAGTCAAGCTGCTACAGTCCGCTAATGCTTCATAGGTCTTAATTTTATTTTCTTTATTCATGAAAACGCATCTTAAGACCGCATTACGACAGAGAAACAATCTGAGGCAAATAACTATGGCCATTTAGAATCAAGGCCTTGGCTTTAACCAAAAGTGCATGCTACAGGTTATGTATAATATAAACCTTCAGCGCAAGCGCACATTAAAGCAATTACTAAAAACTAGGAGGGAAAGTGGAAGAGAGAGGCGCAGAAGAGAGGGAGGCCAGCAGCGGCATAGAGCGAAGGGTGGACAGCTCAGCCACTCCATCCTAGCACGATTAGAAACCCAGAATTCAATGCGTCGTATACTCCGGTTGGGGTTCCAGGAATAAAAGTACCAGGCTGCACGTGCCGAGCGAGACGACAGACACTTGCCCACGTCCTTTCATCCTGCCCAGATCGAATGATGTCTGGACTGGGATTGATGGAGAGGGCAGGAACGCCGAATCTCAAATTGCTGGTGGCAGAAAAAGGCACCCTTCGCCACGCCGCAGTGTGGCTGCTAGAGACTGGTCTCTTGTAGTGTCTTGAAATTGCAAATCCAATGGAAAAAGAAGACATAGGGTACTAGAGCCCTTTTCAGATTACTCTAGTCTAGCTGTCTCTAACTACAGCCCCTTGCGCCCGCCTTGTACAACGGTAGCACCGATGCCAGCGGCAGGAGGAATCAGAGATAAGGATACAAAGCGATAGACTGTGGGTGGAGTTGTTTAGTCCTGGAAATGCCCTAAGTTGAATTTGCTCCATTCGCAGCACAGTATGCGCTCGCGGGAGTATACCATGGAAACGGACAGGTTAAGGAGGCAGTGAAGCTGCTGGAACGCGTTGTCTTGATATATATAGAAGTGCTCGCAGAAGACCATCCCTTACGACTAGCGTCGCAGCACGAGCTGTGCTGCCCTTGAAAAGGCTAGAATTATTCTATCTTTCGCCTATACTTCATATCGTGTTGGTGGAGCTTATCAAATGTGAGGGAGTAAAAGGCTAACCTCTTGCTCCGTAGAGTAGAGTATTTATAAATCGTTACATTAACTATGCGATACCAGCATGTTCTATGGCTCAACGTTGAAGCAGTAGCTAAAATGATAGCGCGGTACATCGCATCGTCACCATACGTAGGAGCAATGGCCGACCCACACCGGCCACAGGATTGTGAGTGTTTTGGATAATGGGTGGGTGGGTAGAGGTAAATGTGCCACAGCTTATAATAACGCCACTTTCTAAGCCACATGTAAGTTACCGGCACCATCCTTGCAAAGCGCTAAGACCTATATGGTAAGCGCACTGAGCGTCCGTGCGCTCAGAATAATTGAAGAGTAAGAACTGGAAACCGGTTTCGGTCACCACTGTATACCGAAGGATTTGCTCACACGAGTGCCGCTTTTCGGACCACATGCACCGCCCCTGCAGAACGCTAACCCATAGCCGGCGTGCCGAAGAGCAGTGCCAAGGGTTACAGTATCCACTAGTACCCATACGGAGGAACGCCCGTATTCGTTTGGTCGAGCGCCCAAGGATCACAGAAATCAGATTCCATTTATTAGTTGAGGAAGTAAACATCGAGACGCATTGTGTAAAACTAGAAGGTGCAACTGTCCAATCTTTGCGAAGTCACGGTTTTAGATTCTGAAGTTTGAAGCAAGAGCCGCTTCTACGGTTTTTGAAATTCTAACTTATTTTGTAAAATTAGTAGGTGGCGGGTTTGGTGCCAAGATACGGTACGTCGTATAGTGCTGACCGGAATCGGTTTCCGTTTCATGCACACCGGTTATTCTCAGCGCACGGTTGCGCCACATAACGCTTACCTATTAAGCATTAGCCTTAAACAGGGGCTCTGTAACAAATAACTGCTAACAAACAAGTTAGTTTCTAAAACACAGCTTACGTAGCACTTGGTATACTGGCACTTAGTATACTGGCACTTAGTATACTATAAAATAGGATCACACTACATTTATATGTTTGTGGGCGTCCCTCGTATGCTCGCTAGTATGGCTCCTACATCGTCCTTGCTAGCGTATTCGTTGTTTTCTAGGGCTACTATCTAGGGGCGCTTAAACAAAAGTCGTAGAAGTATTTGTTAGTGGTCATCGCGCCCTCTAATTTGTCTAACGCAATGAGTAGTTCGTCGGCACTACATTAACAATCAACAGAAGGGTCCAACATATAAATACAAATATCAAGCAGCCCGCCCCAATATATACTAGTCGTCCGCTTATTACTAAGGTCATGTTGGAGATCATCAACCACTTCATAGTAAGCTAGTACCAGTGCCTCTGTATGTTCAAACTAAAGAACAGGCTCAAGAATCGTCAATATATCTACAAAGACGCATCCTAGTGAGAATATATTAGATTTCCGGTTCCTCTTGTCATAATTTGCGACTTCAGGTGCACAATAACGTTAAGTAAACGCAATTAGCCTTTCTGTTGTTGTTATGCTATCGTATTAAGTTGCATTAAATGCGATACCAAAGTCCGTGTAAAGGATATGGCCACGATGGACAAGAATATTTTGTAGTTTTATATCCTTGTGCCGGATCGTCCTTTTGTGAATGAATGCAAGACCGCTAGCAAGGCATCCAAAAGCTTGTGTAAGGATAGCGCGATTCTTTGCTGTAGGACCAGCCTTAGAGTCCAGTATTTCTAATAAGTAGTTTGCTAAATCTCCGTTATCTGCAACTGGCGTGAGAATCATGCCAAAGTCGCGCCTGCAGGAATATGTAGCAAACAGACTAACGATATGCAGATGATCAGACAGCCGCCGCATTATCGTAATCTCGTTCTGAATCTCTTGTCTCAATCAGTTCAGATCCCGACCATAATACCTCTAGAAAAGCTTGTGTGCATAGAGCTAGCCAGTTGTTACATCTCGTACTAGTTCAACGGAAGCACAGCCACCCATACTAAAGTTTTTGAGGGCGTGAAAGGGAAGCCTGTTGCGATCAGAGATCTCCAGATCATCACCCTTGCAAACAGTAATTAGATCATGTGTAGTGGTGTCCATGTGCAGTAGAGATCTTGCTCGCGCTGGCATAAGATTTTGTTTTAATTCGTTTATAAGTAACGCATATTTTTCTTTCCAGTGTTCTAAATCGTTTCTCTGCTTTAGCCATTGTTGTATTAAGAACCGCATCAGCCAGGATATCTCAAATTCGTACTCATCCACGACTTGATTGATCAGAGAGCAGTCCATCAACAGCCAGATGTTGTCTTAGAAGTTAGCCTCCCTATCTTCGTTTGAACCATTCCAGGTATAAAGGTATGACTCAGGAATTCTTTGCTCGTGGAAGAAGCCTATTAGTGACAGCAGCTCTGTCGCTAACGGCCGCTCTTGCCGTATGCAATTGAACGACATCTGCCACGTAGTCACCACCGAATTAGAAGCGCTCTCGTCTCGCTAGAGGTCACCTGCATCGTAATTAAGCAGGCTCTCGCGCTTCCTGTCGCTTGCACGAAACTCGTGCAAGTAGTCTGCAACTGTCATGCGTGCCTGTCAGTTAATGTAAGCAGCAGCTTAAGTAATGGCAAGAGGTATATAGTCAAGCACGTGCAGTAGCTCTATAACGCTCTCTTCGTTCAGCAGATCGCGCAGCTTACTGTGAAGCAGCTAAAAGCCTTCACTCTCGTTTATTGCAAGCACCTCCTTAATCTTATTGTAGTCTCCGGCTAGCTTAGTCGCTGCATCTTTGCTCCGCAACGTGATTAGCACCGCTCCGTTGCGGCTTTGCGGCAGGTATGTGGCCAGCGGTGTGTGCACACTCGCATCTGCCTCGACTCGCTGGTGCTTCTGCGATAGGAAGAATGTCTCTACGTTATTAACGTTGTCTAACACTATCACTTACCGCCCATTTATCTCGTCTCGCAGCTAGTCGCTAACCAGCTAAAGCACATCTGCCTCTAGGTTGCTCCTCCCCAGTAGTTGCAGCTAGTCGGCGATGTCTCGGTATGCTTCCTCGAACTAAGCACAGGTGCTAGCATGCACCTAGAAGACGAACGTCTGCAGGCTCGCATCGCAGATACTGTAGGCATATTTTATAGCAAGCTGCAACTTGCTGTAGTCCGTTAGTATCACAGTGTACAAAGAGATAATCTAGCAACGTTAACGTACCCTACCCCGCCAAGCCCCACCAGGGCTGCGCGCGCGCCTGGTCCCGCGCACTTGTCGCGCACCCACGCGATGATCTCAGGCCGGTCGACAAAGTCGGGGTCTGGTGCGAACGGCACCGTCGAGAAGGGCTCGCGCAGTCGTACGGCTCCTTGCCGGGGTTAGTGGAGAGACGCTAGCGACGATAGCGCACCTACGCTATATCAGCATGCTAAAGTTGAAGTTGGTCCCGCCCGCCGTGGTGTGGGTGCCTAGCATCAAAATACGGCCACCGATCGGCTCCTGGAATCTGCTTTCCATCAATGAAGCGAGTGGTGTATCTCTTGAGAAAGTGCGGAGGTGAGGAGAGGATATATGAGTAGCAAAGTCAATCTGGAGCTGCGCTTGCTAGATGGATGCCGAACAGGCTTCAGCCTCAGCCTCAGCCTCGGCCTTGGGCGCTTACAAAACATGTCTAGCCGTCTACGTGAGCCTTCATGCGTTTCATCATCTCATGTCCTAATTCTACCTTCTCTCTCTTAATTCAACCCGCCCACTATGCGCCTTCTACAACGCAACCACGATGGCAAGTACTCTCTAACAGAGTTTACCAGCAATGCTATTCCCCATTACGCTATATCCTCTCATACTTAGGGCGCAGATCGTGATCAAGTTACCCTTGCAGACTTGGAGAAAGATACATACATAACCAAGGTAGGGCCTCTCTAAGGAATACCACTAGAATAGTTTAGCGTCGATAAGCGTATGTCGTGGGTGGAGAGACGCTAGATAAAGCGCGAGGAAGATATAGTGTACTTACTACTAGGTATCTTTAAAATAAATGACTATGCTATTTATATATAGAGAAGATTGTATCGGCGCAGGTAATCAAAAGGTCCGTGCTAGGTGTGCTCCGGGCAGAGGCATATGGGAGTGCGTGATAAGAGGTGAACCAAAGATCAATTGACTAGCCTATAGGCCTGGTACGAAAGGATACAGAAAAGCTACTGAGCTATCTACAGCTGGGAGCTGGCTATATGGGTGGACCTGATCCGCGTTGCCAGGATCCTGCTCGTTTGAGCTCCTGACGATCATAGCCCAACTGAGCCACTGAGGCCTGATATGATCAGTGAGTCCCAAGCCTCGTTACAAAGATTAGGGAAACGCGTTAGTCTAGTTAAGAAAGTAAATTAATACATTTTCTAGAGAAGAACTATCTCTACCTTAAAATGTAGCATCACAACATCAAAACTAGGCCGCGTAATCCTATAATAGAGCTGTATTTAATAGACCTATATTAAGTTACTATATAGTATCAGAGACTCACGTTGCTAAAGTTACGAACAACTTTAACTTTAGATAGGGCACGATGTCTGTTTATAGAGGCGTGAAGCAACGTAACTTCCTATAACAGCAGCCTAGCATTCTGTGCCATACCTTACTTAACCACGCAATTATTTGATTCTAATTCACCATTTAGCTAATGTAGCTAACAGTTCCTCTAAAGAAGTCAGTGTGTGTATGTGTCCAGGTACAGCACTCCCAATTAGCTTATTCTACCTAGCTTCTAGCAGCATATTTCTCTTTGTGTTATAGTAGCATTATTAGACTGTATATGCTCCTTAACGTGTCTAGGTGTTGCATTCCAAAAGCCTTCTCACGTCCTTCTAGCACTTGTCAATAGAGCTGCTCAGCTTCATTATACTTCTTCTAGTCCTGCAACAATGCTACTAGGTTACCCATACACGTTAACATCATTAGGTGCTGCAACTTAAGTTCCTTGTACCCTTCTAGCGCTCTCTAGTAGAGTTTCTCTACTTTAATATAATTCTTCTAGAGGTAAAGCCTAAATGCTATGTTGTTTATACATTGTAGCGTATATAGGTGCTGTACTCCAAACTCCTTTATTCTTGCTTCTAGGACTTACTGCTTGAATTCTCCTATCTTATAGTGTTTCTCTTAGAACCGTAATACTGCAGCTATATTGTTTAGGATTATTAGTGTAGAGTTGTAATATGCCCCAAGCTCCTTCTCGCACTAATCCAGCGCTAGCCAGAGAAGCTTCTCTGCTTCAAAATACTTCTTCTAGGCACGTAGCACTAATCCTAAATTGTTCATAATTATTAGAGTATCTAGGTGATATGTTCCAACCTGTTTCTACCTCCCCTCTAGCGCTTGCTTGTTCAGCTTCTCAGCCTCTTTATTCTCCCCCTTTTTATTTAGCAATAATACTAAGTTGCTCATAATTAACAGTGTAAGGTAGTGCTGCGCCTACCCTAGCTCTTCACACCATTTTAGTGCTTGTTAGTCAAGCTTCTTTACTTTACTATACTTCTCTTAGGCCCGTAGCACTACCGCTAGACTAGACATGCTTAGAAGCATATTTAAGTCTATCCTAGGCTTCTTCTTGTAAACGTCTAGTACTCTTCAGTTAAGCTTCTCAGCTTCGCCATACTTCCCCTAGAATTGTAGCACTATTGCCAGAACATAAATGCTACTTAATGTCTGCTCATTTTCTAAGCCAAGTACACGCTCCTGAGCCGTAACTGCTTTTCTTGCTACCAATTGCGCAATTAAGTAGTTGCCCTTCTCATAGAGATATTGTATAGCTTTTCCAAGTACATGTGCCCACTTCTCTATCATCTCATCTGCGTCTAGCGGAGTATCATACAGCGTTTCAACGTGCAGGAGTAGCTGCTTGCACTTTTCCCAGTTTTCAAACTCTCCACTAGGAAACTCTTGTACCATCAGCTCTATAAATCTACCCTTTTATAACTCTGTATTGCCAAGAGATAATAGCCAGACTCGTGTGCAGAACTAGACTAGTGCGTGTATATTGCATGTCTTATCGTCCATCACATTAACTAAAGAGTACTCGTATAAGATGTTGAGATCTTCGTCAAACGACTCATCGTTGCTGTCTTTAATCACATCTTCTAACGCCTCTATCACGGCCGTAGTGTTGCTATGTCCTCGTAAGATAACCTCAGGAATCCTTTGCAGATTAAAGAAGCTCATCAGCAATAGTAGCTCCGCCGCTAATAGCCGCTCTTGCTATATACGTTCAAAAAACATCTGCCACGTTATTACTACTAAGTTAGACGTGCTCAAGTCTCGCCAGAGGTCGCCTGCGTCGTGGTAGAGTAGGCTCTCACGATTCCTATCGCTCGCCCAGAACTTGCGCAGGTAATCTGCCACTGTCATGCGCGCCTGCCAGTTGATGTAGGTGGCAGCTTGGGAAATAGCCAGAGGCATGCAATCAAGTGCACCCACCAGTTCCGCAGCACCATCTTTGCCTGCCGTGTCAAGCTTCTCGTCCAGGAGCTTGTTATATAGGAGCTGTAGACCTTCATCTTTTTCCATTGCCGGCACACTCTTGATGTTTTTGTAGTTGTCTACCAGCCTAGCGGCTATCTCCTTACTGCGCGACATGATCAGCATCGACCCGTTGCGGCTCTAGGGAAGGTATGAAACTCGCAGTGTGGGAATATCCTCTTGTCCTTGTAGCTGCGACGGAACGAACATCTCCGCGTTGTCAACATTGTCTACCACTATAATTCATGGTCCGTTTCTTTCGTCGTCTAGCTAGTTGCTTACTAGCCGCAGAATGTCCGTCTTTGGATCAAGTCGCCCAGGAAGATGAAGTATGTCTGCAATGCGAGTGTATGCTTCCTCAAACCGAGCGCGAGTGCTAGCGTAAACCCAGAAGACGAAAGTCTGTGGGCTAGCATCGCGGATAGTGTGGGCGTACTGTATAGCGAGCTGCGACTTGCTGCGGTCTGTCAGTCTAGGGTGTACAGATTCTAACCGCGATGTCGACATACCCTACCCCACCAAGACCCACCAGCGCTGCGCGCGCGCCTGGTCCGGCGCACTTATCGCGCACCCACGCGACGATCTCAGGCCGCTTAACGAAGTCGGGGTCTGGCGCGAACGGGATGGTGGAGACGGGCGTGTGTCTGTCTACGAGCCAGCGTTAGCCTTATGAATAGCCTGCCCGCCGACGTGCTTAACCCTCACCCTGGCTTGGCGGATACTGGATGTTGAAGTTGGTCGTTCCGCCGGCGCCTGTGGACGTGCCGGCAATGACGATGCGGCCATCGATGCCTGCGTGGAAGCTGCTCATCTTGCGTCCGTTACGCGAAACTCACAAGGTCTTCATGTAAGGCAGAGGAGTCGTACCGTGTCCGTGCGCGCAACGCCCGGATTC
>JACVRA010000053.1:0-51082 GCA_019828545.1 Paracamarosporium sp. OC-R06-R3 | reverse complement strand
AGGGTGTCCGGATGACTGGTGGAACACGTTAAAAACGAGCCCCTTTGTACTGGTGACCTGCTGATCTAGGCTAGTAAGTTATAATGCGGGGCGTATCTGTGGGGGCCACCAGCTATGCGTTCATCGTCAGATCCCATATTTTCGAACTGGGAAAGAACTCCGCTAACTCTAAGGATTTATTGCCTACGTAACATGTTGTGTGTCTCGTACTCGGACCCAAATGTTCTGGCGAGTTATTCCTATAGGGAGACACTGTGCAGCCCTTGTCTCGGTAACGCTTATGAAACTCGTCCGGACATGTGGCCAACAGGACGAAAGCCATTGGTGAATGCACCCTCTGCTTTGCGCTTGATTGGCCTGAGAATGCGCGAGGGAGACGTGCCGGTGATGTAAAATTGTCTGCCCTGCGAGTCGGCTTCCATAAAAGAGGTAAAGCCATCTCATTAATGTGGAAGGCAATTGACAAAGAAGATGCCGTATAATTTCAACACACCGTAGAATACTGCTTGGAGGCATTTCACTCGCCTCTCCATAATGCTTGTCTCTTAATATATCAAGGCCATTAAGCGCTCCCGCTCAACAACCTTCGTAGTTCCCTTTTATGTATCACCTCGTGTTCCTCTTCAATATCCTCCCACGAGGTTCCTTCGTTCCTGGAACATTTATTCATTATACTGTAGCACTTGAATACCCTTGCACAAGTCTGCGTTTGCAGATCCTATAGCCTCGAGGCGTAAGTGACAGTCGCGATACACATTTTTTGCGGTATCTTTGGTGTTGAAGTCTCCTTCTTCTTCCTGTTTTATTGGCCTTCTATACTGACGAATGATTTCATCGAGTAGGGGACACATAGGCAGAGTAGATTAGTTTCGCCTTTCACCGCAAGTAGAGCCATAGTATTGTAACCTCTTGCTTTAAATAAATGGGTTAGAACCTAGTTGTAGATCTTAATTAAGCGTAGCCTTTGAGTGTTTCGGCATGTTCGGATCTACCCTTCGTATCGAGACACAACAATTTTGCCAACCGACCGTTACTACCATTTCCTTATGTCTGCCAACTTGTACCAACAATTAGCTGAGTACTAATCATGCGCTGGTGATCCGACAACATCCGGTGGCCGATTGGTGGTGATATCACACCTGTCGCCGGACTCGCAGCTAAGCACGCGACGTTCCACTTCGACGCTCCAACTACGTCAATGCTGCCGCGAAAGACACAACAAAAATCAGCTACACCGGCAGATCTTCATCAAATCTCCCAATATACTAAACGAGTGGAAAAAGATTCTCTAGTATAAAGATAGCTGCCGCGCTCTTGTGATCCGTCATCTGGGGTAGCGGTCTGTCCAGACGTGGAGCGTATATTCATTGTACACACGCTTCCCTTTCCTCTTCCTCCTGCCTACATCAGCCAAAAAAATCCCGGGTTTCGGAATGTCTGACGAAGAGAAGCAGAGTGCATCGGGAAGACAGTCGACTGGGACATCAGTACCGAACGTGAACCCCAATCACAATGAAAGCAGCCATATAAATGAACTGGAGAATGGGGGAAAATTTTTCTTGACTGAAGAGGAGGCATTCGCTCATGCGCATGACCATCCGGAAGACACTACCACCATCTGCATAGTTTACTCGGCCGACGACAAGGACAACCCTCGCAACTGGCCCACATGGCGCCGCTATTACATCGGCCTGTTCGCCAGCTGGTTGAATGTTTTGACCTGCTGGTGTGCTGGTAGCATTTCCTCTGGAGCAGAGCAAATTCAGGAAGAGTTCGGAATTTCACAAGAGCTTATGACGCTATTGCTGGCTTTGTATGTCTTGGGGTTCGCCGTTGGCCCGGTTGTCCTCGCTCCGCTATCAGAATACTTTGGTCGCCGTCCGGTATATGTGGCATCTTGGTTTGTCCTTTTCATGTTTCAGATACCGATCGCCCTGGCGCCAAACTACGCCACGCTGGTGGTTTGTAGATTCATTGGCGGCTTCGCTGGTGGTGCACCTCTCACTAATACCGGTGGCACCATTTCTGACTTGTTCAAACGCGACGAGAATGGCCTTATCATGGCTTTCTATGGCGTCAGTAGCACGTTTGGTCCCCCTAGCG
Organism: Paracamarosporium sp. OC-R06-R3; assembly: GCA_019828545.1. Classification (NCBI taxonomy): domain Eukaryota; kingdom Fungi; phylum Ascomycota; class Dothideomycetes; order Pleosporales; family Didymosphaeriaceae; genus Paracamarosporium; species Paracamarosporium sp. OC-R06-R3. The sequence continues at coordinate 48,979 of JACVRA010000053.1, read as the reverse complement.
CTCTCGTTATCAGCGGTTACCTAGCTCAAAATGAAGGATGGCGCATACTTTTCTGGGCCTTGTTTGCCATCACCGGGGGCTTTTGGGTGCTTCTGGTGCTCACCATTCCAGAGACACGACATTCAAAGATACTGGAAAAGAAAACACGACGAGTCCGCAAGCAAATGGCCAAGGAAGGTCTCAAAGTCGCAAACAACATCAAGGAGGCCAACGGAGACGAAGGCAAGGGCATCATGGGTCTCTTCAAGGTTTCGCTTACCCGGCCTTTCACTTTTCTCTTCACCGAACCCATTACTATGTTTGCAGCGGCATATAACGGGTTTCTCTATGGATTGGTATATCTTTTCAATGAATCTTTCCCGCTGGTTTTTGGCCCCGGTGGGCACAACTTTAATACTGGCGAGCAAGGCCTTTCTTTTCTCGGACTTACAATTGGACCGCTCATCGCCTTCTGTTTCTATCCGCTCCAAGAGCGTTACTATCTCCGACAAGTTAGCGGGAACGATGGTAAAGGTGTACCAGAGGCAAGAGTGTGGATGGCACGTTATGGAGCGCTGTTGATTCCAATCAGCTTATTTTGGTTTGCTTGGACCAGCTATCCGTCAGTGCACTGGATCGTACCAATCATCGCATCGTCATTGTTTGGAGCTGGCATTTACATCGTCATTTTGAGCATCCTCAACTACTTGGTCGATGCCTACCAAGTCTACTCTGCGTCGGCGCTGGCTGGTACAATTCTAGTTCGCAACATGGTCGGTGGAGGATTTCCTATGTTTGCCACACAGATGTACAAAAAGTTGGGCAATGAATGGGCATCGAGTCTGTTAGGCTTCATTGCCATCTTATTGGTGCCGATTCCTTGGGTCCTCTTCTACAGAGGATACGTTATCAGAAAACGTAGTCCGTGGGCTTCTAAGTACCTAGACCAGGACGAGGATGTCCCGCACTGAGCGAGATCGTCAAATTTTATACCACGGTATTATAAAACTACTAAGCTTCTTGATAAGATGCGCGGATTGACATATAAATCGATCCTAGCTTCTAAGAATATCTATTGCAAAAATGTAAAGGTTACGACGAATTCCGAAATGTGTTAACTTGTGATGAACTTTGACACACAGCTCTCAATGTTCCGAACTAGACAAATGTGCGGGGCATGTATTGATAGGGAGCAGTATCTTTCACCTTGCGTCCTCAAACTCAGATCTAATAAGTCATTTTTTTACTTCTATTAGCAGATTAGAAAGAAATATACAAGAGTTTGTTGAGTCACAAGCAAAACGGAAGAATTTTTAAATCCGGGGATCGCGTTGCCGCCGGAGTCCGTCTCACTCGCATGGCAAGAGTTAAAGCTAGCGCGAGACCTTTCGCAAGCACAAAAGGTAATGATCGACATGCCCAAAGCGCCCTCTCGAAATTGCCTTGTAACTTCGTATCGCGGAATTAGTCGATCTCTGGGTCATGATCTTGATGATCTTATTACCTCTTTGCCAAAGAGCGTGGTTTATATATTGAAGAGTATACTGGAAAGCAAGCCTGACTAGAAACAAAAGTTCGAACTGTTGTGATAGAAACTAATTAAAGTATCCTAAGCTTGTCTTTATGCCTCTATTGAGGAAGAACAATCAATAGTGAAGTTGTAGCCTGCTGTGTAGGCTGGGGGATGTCTCGGCGAAGGTCTGGTGAATTTCTTCCACGAAAGGTGGCGTACCGTCAGCCTTGTCACTGTGCAACAATCTCTTCCAATCACTCACTAGGCCACCTGCATGTTTAATATCGGCTATGCAGTATTGCGCACATCAGACGGTGTCGTTCGCCACGTAGCTCTCATATCTTTCTGTGCGGCATTTATATTCTGCTCACCTTCTGCGTGAGGAAGGACTAGGCTGAGTTATTTAAAACTGAGATACCTACTGACACCCCACAACTTGTATCCTGTCACAACTAGTGTACTAGGAATGAAAGCGACCTTACTCACGAAGTAATGGATCAAGCCAGGGAAGTGTTTGTGCCAGGTCCAAGGAGCAGAGAACGCAATATAGCAGAAGATCCAGGTAGCCCTTCCGAAAGCCCTTCGGCTTCGGAAGAAGGTCACGAACCGGCGCGAGATGGCAGCTCCACTACCAAACCGGCATTTGAACCTAATCCACTTATACTGGAACTTTCCACATCCACTGAAGATAACAAAGCGGCTACCGAAAACTCCAATATTATACCACTTGAGGTGGCATTAACCGAATCCATATCTCCAGTCCCCACAGACAGTACCAAACGTGTAATTAACTCGATCCTTCCAGACCAAGATGCCCCAAACAGAACGCGAAGAGGTTTCACTCTAGATCCCTCGAGTCTTGCAACAGCTAGTCGTCAGGCCGGAAAGGTGTCAAAATCGAGGATGGAACAACGGAAAAGATTGAAAACCACCAATGCTCGAGCTGGAATGTCGGAGCGATTAGAAGCAATCGGAGAGATTTCAACGGAGGCTCCCGAAGTCGAAAGCTCCAACGCTACACTACAAACCGAAGACCTAGACTACACGAGAAACGTTGATCCTGGCAACGCTAAACAAGGCTACGGTTATTCAAACCAATCAGGTGATAAATTCAGCCACCAATTCCGACCAACATATCTTACTACACCTTATCATCGAGACCAAGTATTAGCTCAAGCTAATCAAGGGACCCGTTATCCCACCTTCTGGGTGCCAGCTTGGATGAATGGCTACACACCAAATGTACCTTCGACACGACAACAACAGCGTAATAGGTCTCAGACAAGGTTTAACATCAAAGCGCCGAGGCGAAGCACTTTGGCCTGGACCATTGCAGCACGTCACACGTATGCGAGTCTCCCACAGGTAGACCAAGTTTTGCAACGTCAATGGCCTACGCAAGATACCAAGAATGAGAGAGGACAGCTTCAAATCTACAACATCACAGATTTGAAGCGTTCTACTAACCGCGATGGAAGATACTCCTTAAGAATGACATATCTGCCCAGTCTAGAGTCCGAGGGACTCTTCCGACCGCTCCGCCAATGTCAAATTCAATGGCTGTAAGTATAATGGACAGGATTGCAGCCAATCTGACCCTTCAAGGCACCTGAAACGCGAGAATATGGACATTCAAGAGTTCCAAGTTCGTAAAGCATACTAGAAGATGCACATTACGTGGGTAGTTTGAGCTGACTGGACTAGGATTTCGCTCTGAACGCGCCCGCTCTGAGCGCAGAAACAAAACATCTTGTTTTAAGGTTATTTGAGAAAGTCAGCAGCGCATTCCAAACGAAGCTGTTTGATGGACACCATATACATCCGACCACTGTCCTACAATGCAATGGGCACACTAACAATATCTTGAATAAAGTCGAGCAGTCCGTTACTTTTGTCTGTTTTCCCTACCTCACTTTGAAAAGATATCAGAATCCGACGACCGATACGGCCCATCAATACCCAACCCGTACGCTTTTACAAACCCTGTACCCGCATGAATCCGTCACAGCTAGCGACCGCCCGCCCGTATTCTGTAAAGGTCTTCCCTATTCTTCGCAAGGAATTATGTACGTACCACACCTATGGGGCCTTATCATTGGTACAAGTATGTCCAACGCTTACATTGTACGCCAATGCTTATGACGTTTAGGATATCTTTTGACGTGCTCCGAATGCGACTGCGAGAAACTTTTGCCTCCTTCCACATCTAAAGCTCATGCACTGACAAGCGTACCTCCATCAGCTGAGAAAGCGATTCAGTCTGTACGATATCAACCCGAACCTACAAGATCGTTCTATGAGGTGGTTCAAGAAGCAAGAGCCCAGTCCATGAGAGTCGAACATGCTCGGACGAGGTTCAACTCACAACAACAGGGCCATCGGTTTCCTATAACAAATGTTAGAGCGCAAGATCTTAAAGAACAGAGGGCAAGAACGACTTTTGCACATTGGAAGGCTTTGACGTTTCGTTCCAAAAGCTTCGATTCTGAATTACACACCGCAACACTCCCAGACCTCAGGCCTGGTGCATCGCCTGAGCAGGCAGCCAGAACGTTACATACCAACGAGATCCGCACCGAGGACAAAATTGCTCCATTTTGCCCGGATCCGACCCCAGCCGATACGCACAATCTTCGCTCTATACTACGAACAACACTAATGAATCGTTTCAATAGTGTAGAAAACCCCTTTTTTGAGCTAATATTAAAATTCGCTTGGCCAAAAGAAAGCGAGAACGATTACTTTTCGAAGTTCGTAGAGGAGGTTCAAAATCTTTTGGATCTTCCTTTTAAAAATTCAGACGCAAAGCAAAGTCAACGATATCGAACCATCATGGACAGACTCACTCAATGCTCTTATACCGCCATTGCTATTGAAGCCGTAGAGAAGCTTGGGGTTTTGGATGCTTCTTCGATAGGTCAAGAAATTTTCGATTTCGCAAACACGATCGAGGTAGCAATACGTCTGATTGCTGATATAATGGATGCCGACCTTCATTTTCTTCCGTCTGTCATCAAGCCAGCCCCGAAGCCAGTAGAGAAAGCTGAAGTCGAGAAAGAGAGATTACCATTCCTCATCTGGGGCCTTGGACCATCCAACCCGTTTGATAACGAGCCCTGGGAGGCAGGATCGATGCCTCGAAAGAGACAAGAATCTGAGTACCTTTTGGTCATCTTGGATGATACTGAAAGGATCATACCCAAAAGGCAGAAAAGGTTCTATGAATGCTTACGCGAGGTTAATCTAGCTCAATTGGAAAAAGATTTCCAGAAATATCAATCCATCACCTACATGCAAATGCAGAACGAAACGTCCACAACTCTCGAACGCCATGACTCCGATATGTTCCTTCTCAATGTTCGTACTCCAACAAGGACCCCAACCATTCTGTCTCTTCCACCGGAAGAAGTAGTCCGGTACATTGCCCAGGAAGTCTGTACTCTTCAAAAGAGTGAGATTTTTGCTACGCTAAGTGAGATAACCGAAACCGTTAAAGGGTTCATTGCCGTGTTCTTGCCTTCTGGATATAAGCATCGACTGGTAAGGAAGATCTGGGGTTGTTTGTCCAATATTTTGGATGTAAGTGAGCATTGGTCGTTGCAGATCTTGAATTGGCAAGAATTTTAAATTCAGTGTTTCTACAACATACGCTATTTAATCTGTAACGATCCAATCCCCCAATTCCCCCCTGTCATATAGCCTTACGACTCGCTGATTTATACTCAGGACATTGGTTCTGAAGCTCAAGGCGACATAATACAGCATCAGAGTTCATATGTTGTCCGCTCTCATGGAGTGGTCGTCTCAGCAGGATCTTCCCTTTCACGAAGGCCTCTTGCTCTCAAGACCTGTTCAAGTTGCCAGTCTGGATCCACCTACAAGCTGCTCAAGAAAGCTACAGAACATCTAAAACGCCAGCATTCAAGAGAGAGTAGCCGCGGCCAAGCAGTTTCCCCACAAGAGGAACGCCAATATGATGGTTGGGTATGTACGGAGCAACATCTACGGTGTGAATTGCGGAATGAGCGACAATTAGCCCATTTGCGTGCTTGCCTTTCTACTCTTGAAATGTTACGTGACAGTGTGCGAAAATTCCACCGCGATATTATGGCTGAGAGCGAACAAAGATCAAAAGACCTCGAGTTACCCACTGGCTTGGTCAAATGCTTCGGAGAAACTGCACTTTTCATCATACAGGCAACAGAATTATTTGCGGGCATTGCTGATGACTGTGAAAGGCGCTCCAGTTTGAGAGATCTTTTGCAAGGCGGTGAGTCAGAAGAAGTTTGTGCCGCACGATCTGAACAGGCAAAATTGAGAAGCCAGTGTAAACAGTCTTTAAGGGAGACCGAGATAGCATTTGCAAGCTCGCAATCTGGGCATGGGATGGTAGATATTGGGCCGGCAGGGCCCGAATTCCTGATGGCCATTATATGTCAGAACCTCCAAAAACGGCCATTACTTCGAGGGTCAGAACGTCACATCAATGAGCTCTACCATGAGTACACTTCAAGGTTGGTAAGTTGTTTAATTTCTTGTTCCTCTTCATAATGAAGGAAAGCAGTGGTAGATGCAAACTGCAAAGAAAAAACTAACAACGAACAGAAATACCAAGTCCACAGATACCCTCGTAAACGGCTACTTCAAGATATACACGCCCTTCAGGATGAATTAACGGTTGTCGAATGGGTAAACAAGTGGCAGCGGGAGGCAATGGTCAAGCTCATAGAGATAATGGATGTGAACAGAAACAATCGCCGACACGAAAAGTCTTTGATCAACTTTAAGTCCGAGAAAAAGTGTCTCAAGCTCGGGGTTCAAGTATCGAAAGAACAAGAGCGTGAACTCGTAGCGCTGAATGACTGGACTCGAGACTTGCGTGACCAACTCAAAGAAAGCCTGGAGATACTCGAAGAAGACAATAGCAAAGCCATCATGGTATTCACGATGGTTACAACAATATTCCTTCCATTGTTGTACGCTATCTCGAATCAGGGATGGGTGCACAACTAATAGGTCTTAGGTCTTTCGTTACTAGCTTTTTCGGCATGAACGTCGTCGATATACGTGAAACCAATCGTAGTCAGGGCCTTTTCTGGGCTGTTGCTGTTCCAGTCACCTTGGGAATCGTAGGGCTCGCTGTTTCAGCCGCGTGGTATGGTGGACCAATGTACGATGCTGGCTCGAATCTGATACAGCGCCTCAAAGAAGATGTGTCGGGAACTCTCACTAAGTCCAGCTACCTGGCACGTGCGCCACTTCAAAGAGTAGGAGATCGATTGCTACATCCTCTACAAAACATAAAGGATGCTAAATTCCGCATACGACGAAGGAAAAAGACCGCAGAGCCACTTCATGTATGAACAAAAGATTAAAATCGGTCTAATCCATTTGTTCTTTCTTAACCTGCTTTGCTGTATTATAGATAGTGCTACCTAGAAGAAACACATGCGTCTCGTCACATCACTCCTTAGATACTTTGCTTGCCCCTGATCAGCCAGTCTATGTTCTGGTCGATCTTTATAATATATACTTCAACTGGTGCAACTATATTCAACCTCAAGTGATATGATTACTTGATTTGTAAACAGAGACCAGACTATTGGAGGACATAGGCTCTATGTATTCAGCAGAGGTTAGTGAAGTTACCAAAAAGGAGGCTAGGAGTTTTTTAGTAGAACAATCGCGTCAACGGTGAATTTCAAAATTTCAAGAGATCCAGAGCGAACGATGCACCCCTTCCTCGCCGGATTAGGACGATATTCCAGTAGGAGCAGTAAGTGGAAATATCATTACTATACATAGTCTGAGTTCATCTGACAAACACGCCGCTCTTAATTTGATGATGCCTAGCCTATCATGCTATGGTACTATGGAAACGAATAGTATTCTCTTGGGTGGATTTTCCATTCACACCACGCGGTCTCCACGTTTAGACTCGAATAAATGTGGACTGGTTAGAAAATTAACAGATGTGATTTGTAGAACACGTGTCAATGTCATATGCACAGTTGGCGCATCCAACAGTGTCAAACACCCCGCCTTGCGTCAAGTACGCGCGAACATCGATCTCTTCATCCACTCTAAGAGCAGTTTCTCACATATTTCACCAAGCCACCTAAGCTCTTAGAAATATCAACATCTTGCCGCTATGATATATTCAACAGCAGTCAGCATCCTGTTGGGCCTCGCCTTGCAGCATCAAGACCCACCGAAAAAGGATCCGTCTTTCTGCGGCTTCACCAACCCGCAGCCAAACATTTCCGTGCCAGACTGCAAGCGCAACTTTACCGCCACATGTCTTTCTGGTAATGATACCTGCGCCCGGATGCCTGAGTAGTCGAGGTACCTCAATATCTTCAAGGACTGTACCTGCGACTTCTATTCCGAGTGAGCTTTTCTATTCTTTAATTTCCTCTGTGATAGTGGTTAATAGCTGAGAAATTTGTAGTTTGAGATGTGCTGGAAACACCGAGCAGACGTACGATGGTATCGACGTGCGAGACGCACTCATTGTTGGCCCGATGTTCTATTATGAGTGTAGGAACAATGTCAGCGCGAGCGGTGGCAAGCGGGTGCTCGAAGCAGGAATGCTCTCTCTGGTTAGTGGCGCCGTGGTTGCAGTTGTGGTTGCGGCACTGTAAGGAGGCAGTGCTGGACTTAACCTGGACGTCCGGGAGCGTGATCATACACGGTAAGACATGAAGTAAAAATCGGTATATTGAAGGTTTCAATTTTAATTATGACTTGTGCGATGGCTAGTTCATCAGGCGACGGTCATGTTCTTGAACATATCAACATGTGCTCAAGTATAGAATACGATTCTAGCCTCTGCAGTGCCATCTAGAGCTCTTAATTTCTCCTTTCCCCTCATCTCGCAATATTACCCAACAAAGGAGATGCTTCCGATAGGACATAACTGATGTTCTCGATTTTCATACTCTTAGTCAGAGTTGCCATTCTAAGCCTAGGATATTCAGGGTATATAATATCATCATACGCCCAACCGATGTTGCAGCTGCGTACGTTTAGCTCCATGGCAGTGCATCGCCCGGCAGATGCAGTGTTGGTGTTTCGGACACGAGCAGCTTATCGTCCAGCTGCCACTATTCTCATAGACCAACTGCATAAATGTTCTCCAATTAGAAGACTATTGAGATACCCTAGAGCAGCGCATATGCCACCTGACGCGTGAGATCCATTCTAGCCGACTGATCATAGTAATACCGAGTGTGGCACGACTCGGCTTTACGAGGTCAGATGCGGAAGCTACGCCCCGCCAAAAAAAAAAAAAGCAGTTCAATTGTACTCCATGGCAGTTGTCTTGGATTCAGCAGCAACAAGGTCAGTTGTCACTGGCTGTATCTCCCGCAATTTGCGCTTCGGTTCCATGCGCTCTACGTTGGACAGGCTCGACTAGCCGGGCAGCAACTCCTACATCCGACGCGCTTGACATTCTTAAGATTATTTCCGCCCAGTTGCATTAGCCTCTTCGCGTTCACTGCCGAGCATCGCCTTCTACACTGTCACCGTATAAATCTCTTGTTTGCACTCAAGAAGCTAAATCACCCTCAACCCATCACCTCTCACCTTCCACCACCGTCAGTTGACCGCAATCACCGTCAACATGCGCTTCTTTACCACCCTCTTCTCCAGCATCATGCTCGCCAGCGCTGCCGCCCTTCCTGCCACTCAAGTCGAAAAGGCCGGACACCTCGTCTACGGCGACGTGCAGATCGACTTGAACACGGGCTGCCAGACGGTGCCTCAGAACGAGGACGATGGCTTGCCGAAACCCAGCAACATCTTCACCAAGCTCCAAGTTGATGCGGGTTACACATGCGAGCTTCACCAGTAAGCCACCTTTTGTGCCTACACGGCAACCGTGCTGATTTGTCTCATAGTCCTTTTGACTGCGAGGAGGATCCTTTCATAACTGCCACGGGTCCGGGTACGAAGGCGGAGTACGTGGCCAGCTGGTTGTTCAGCGCCAAGTGCACGAAAGATGCATGAAAAGTCGACACCACGAGATAGCGGCTGTTGGGTAGAAGGTTCATGGTTGCAACGGTCATGGTATGTACCTAACACATCTTTTAACCCGGGACTCGAGGCTGACTAACTGTGATTGCAGCTTTGTTCCATGTGCTGAACACGGCCTACTCTCAAGACGGCTTACTCTCAACAGTTTTTGGGTTTTCTAAGATCCCCATGCATATCGGGCGCGGTTCAGTTTATCAGGGCATTCTCCGTTTAGAAGGAGGGTCCTGAACATGGAGGGGTGGGTCCTGATAATGCAGATAGCATTCATACATGACACAAAGATATCCAAAACTCCCTCTGAACGTCACCATCTTGCATACAATTTAATTAAATAGGATGTGGTGACTTACTGTGACATATCAACAATCATTCGCTTCACGATAGCCGTCCCAAACAAGTCTCTGCGGGTACACAGCAAAGATTCATCAAGAATTGGAACATGAGCGGAACGCCAGTAGAGTGTGCAGATATCACTTTCTACATCCTACCAAGACGTCTTTGCTGAAGAGAGGCGCACGAGATTCACTCACAGCGTCCACCTCCAGAAGTATCATACCCAATATCCGTTCTCCGGACTTCCACCCCTCCCAACAATGCTCTCTGTAGCATATACCGCAATCCTCTCCTCCAGCCTTCAGTCGTGACTCGTTTCGTCGTAACCATCCAGCACTTGGATTCGTCTGCAAGCGCCAAGCAGGCCTATCTCTTCCACACATTTCCTTCTTCATCAAAAAAGAAAAAAAGAAAAACCCTTGCGCATGCGTTGTTCGTCTCACACTATGCAAACGTCAGCCATCCGATCCGTTCGTCTTCGCCATCATCACCAACTCACCATCCAAATAATCCGCCGCAATCAGCAGCTCCAGACAAAGCTCAGGCGGGATATCCATATCCGGTACATCCTTGCTCTCAGCGTATTTCTGGTTGTAGTAAAGGTATTCGCAGATTTTCTCGAGGATAACGCCACTACGGTGGTCAGCAACGTTCTCCCGCTGTGCATCTTCTTCCGCCGGCGGTATGAGGAACGTACTTTATCGTAGGCAGCTCGACGCGGTTCTGCTCCACTTCTCGGAAGCCGGCTGGGCTCTTGTTAGTAGCGTGTTCGGAGTAAGAAGGAGAAGGCCGCACGCACACAGAGGATCCAAGGCTTTCTTGATCGTGCCCGCGATGCAGGCGGCAGAGCGGAGGATCTTGAATTCGTAGCCGTCGTTTGAAACGAGGGTGACGTAGTCGGAGACTTTCTTATCGTCGGACATGGCGAGTGGTGGGCGTGTGAAGCCGGGGTGTTGGTACTGAGATGAGCGCGGGGAAGACGGAGATGCGGCGCGATCTGCAAGCGCGCGGTCACGTTTCTTCGTGTAGAGGCGTGACGTAAGCAGTGCCCTCGTCGAACTTCACGTCGATTGATCAGTTCAAGCGACGATGGAATCGGTCTATGAAATTGCAGGATTTACCGTTCGATAAGAGCAATTCACTCCCGAGAACGAACATGTACAATTGATCTGTCCGATTTCCCCTCCCAGCGTCCAGTACCTCATTTCCGAGCCTCAAACCGCATCATCATCCCCGCGCCATGTCCAACCCACACGTCCTCATAACCGGCGGCTCCCGAGGCATCGGCCTCGCAATCGCACACCTTTTCGCCCGCAACTCCTACCGCTGCACGCTCCTCTCGCGCTCAGAGGCGCCCCTCAAAGCCGCCGTCTCCGACCTAAACACACAACATCCCCTTGGAACCTCCAAGCACGCCTACATAGCCGGCGACATCTCGTCGTCCGGATTCTGGAGCTCTTCAGGCATTGGCGCGCATCTGCCCGCGAATAAGGAGAAAGGGAACAAGCTCGACGTTTTGGTGAATTGTGCGGGTGTCAGACAGAGCAGCCTGTTCGTGGGGACAGAGCCAGAAAGAATACAGCAGATTGTGGATACGAACTTGATGAGTTTGATGCTTGGGACCCGGTTCTTGCTGCGGAACCGGTACTTTGGGTCTTCGAGCTCCGGGAACAGATCGATTGTTAATGTTGCGAGTCTGCTAGGCACGCACGGGGGCCACGGCGCCGTTGCATATGCCGCGAGCAAAGCGGGCGTGCTGGGTTTTACGAGGGCGTTGGCGAGCGAGTTGGGAAGGTCGAAGATTAGAGTGAATGCTGTGGTGCCGGGGTATGTGGAGACAGATATGACTGAAGGTACGTTTGCATCTACATTAGCTGTGTTGCATGAAAGGCGCTGGGCGCTTTGTTTGTTCGGTGGTTGGCTAACTAATATACATGCGCAGACCTCGACCACGCCTCTCTATCTCAGCGCATCCCACTTGGCCGCCTAGCCAAGCCCGAAGAGATTGCCTCTGCAGCTTTGTTCCTAGCGCAGAACGAATATGCGCATAACTGTGTGATTAATCTCGACGGCGGTCTGTCGGCTGTGTGAGGTGACTTCTGCGAAGCTCGCTCACCATACCACTGATGCTCCATTTGCAAAAGCATAAAGATTCAAATGCAATAGCCGATCCAAATCCCAGGTATGATCCGGTGGTCGTCAAACACCACAAAACGATGCCAATGTCCATGTCGATTTGACCGTGGAACGGAAAGGGAAGTCTATGTAGAAGTCGCGGGAATGACGCTAATGCGATGAACATTAAAATGGTCCAACTGTTGGGGTAGTCGAAACTGTGGAAGGATAGGATATCTTCAAAGCGCATAGCACCGTGTTTCGCCCCAAAACAAACAAGGTTCCAGGTCGAGCTATCCGATGGCTAACCATAACACTTAGTCCGGTCTGCCATTGTGGAAGATGTCCTGAGATAACACGGCATACCATGCAGCTGCAGAAGCATTGACCCGCCGCAGGAGGAAGGGGCGAACTCAGTCGTCATCGATGAGTATGATTCCGTCGTTCGCATCGTCCACGACAACGATATCATCGTCTGGCTTCGCGGCAACTTTGCCCTTCTTCTTAACCAAGTCATCCTCGAGACCAGCCTCATCAGCTGTTCGCTTGAGACCGTTAGTAGCACCGTTAGTCACGCCGTTAGTAAGACCATTTGTAACGATCGGTTGTGAGTCGCCGTTCTTCTCGGCAGGCGCTGTCTTGGGCTTAAGTGGTATCTGTGGTTTCTGAGTCAGGTCAATAGGCTTTGCCTCTGATCCTAGCTCTTGCTCAGATATGTGTAACACCAGATTGACCCTCGTATCCTCATCGGCATCGTCAATGATCGTAATTGAGGTGTCGTTCTTGAGGCCAAGCTCGGTGAAAGTCTTTGGCAGGTTCGCATCTTCTTCTGGATCGTAAAGCAGCCCCGCTTCACTATTGATGCTGAATTCTTCACCATAACCGAGCTGTAACCGGAGAAGGCCCTCAACAAGGTCGTTCAATGTTGCCCGGCTGGCATCGACAACGATGGTAGATTGCGCGACGCTGCAGACAGGACAAGCTGGGTTAGGCGGACTAAGACCTTCGGTGGTCAGCCGGCGCTCAGTGCCGTTCGGCGCAAGAAATACCATCTTGGCCTTGGAAAGTTCGTCGCGCATAACCTTAAAAGCTTGCAACACGCAAATAGATGCTGTCATCGCATTCGTGGTCGCAATCGCGGGAATGATGTTGCCAGCCATTTCTATGCTAGTTAGCAAGACTTGCGGAGGCAAGTGAAGCAGTACTTACGCTTGATGTCAAACTTTGACCTTGCGTCGATGCCGAATGTGATAGACCGGAGATTAGCGCTCGCAGCAACAAAGTCCAGAGTATCAACGTCATCCTTGTCGAAGGTGAGAATTGGTGGGGAGTTTCCGGTGTCGACGTTCGCCCTAGTTTCTTCCATGCGATTGCTCAGTCGTCGCAGGCTGTCTAAGAATACTGCAAAGTTCTCGGCAACTGTCCACTCTACTTGATCTTTCTGCGCGATGTTCTTCTCGATGTTAGGGAGTTCCTTTAACAATGCCTCGTAGTCCAAAGCAACAGGCGCTTTCCGCGTCTTCCACATGTCTTCCATGCTCCGTAACCGTTCAATGTCCTCCTTGAACACCTTATTGAAAACCATTCGGGGAAAATCCTCCGAGCCCATAGACTCGCGGATGCGCTTTAGTGCCTGGGCCTCGTTGCGCAAATTCTCAATCTCCTTCGCGTTCTCCGAGTCTTCGCTGTGATCCAGCTCCGGTGCATCGTCTTCGGAAGTGCCGAAAATTTCTGTGAAAAGGTATGATTTGCCCCACACAATGCAGTGTATTGGTTGTGAGGGCGTGCTTCGGATGGTGCAGACGGGGAAGGATTTAGGTGCATCTTTTGGCGTGCAGTCATAGCATTGTGTTTTGCCCTGTCCATTGCAGTCAGCTTCGGTTGCGTTCGTGCAAGTACCGGTAGCGCGCGCACCTTTCGGATGACCTGCACCTGTCCGTTGAAGCCAGTTGTACCGCTCTCGACCAACGGCACATCCGCTGCTAAGCACATCTTGTTCACATGGCGGCGCGCCTCCAAGTTATCCAGCGCGTTGAATACAATGTTGAACTTATTGAACCATGCGACATTGAAGTTGGGATCCTTGATGTTGTCGTGGTACGCCTCGATCTTGACGTTGGGGTTGAACTTGCCCGCTGATTCCTTTGCGACCTGCAGCAACGGTCAGCCCCAGCGCAACAATCTCCAATGGTACAATTAGCAGCGCATACCAATGCCTTTGACTTCTTTATATGCTCGTTGCGGAACAGGAACTGCCGATTGAGATTGCTGAGATCAATCGTATCGAGGTCGACGATGTGGATCTCGCCAAAGCCGGTGAGAACGAGGTTCTTGAGTAGCTCGCAGCCGATGCCGCCAGCGCCCACCATCAGCACACGCGCCTGTAGTTCCGTCAGTAAGTCATCCCACTCGCGCTGCCATGCGCGCCCAGAGCAGGCTGAAGACTAGCCGACTTGCCTGCTTGATGCGCGCGTGTAGGTTAGAGCCAAGGCTCTTGCTCGCGTGTTTGTCGCGTCCCGTCGCCATCAATGCGCGTTCCCGAGGCATGCGGCGGTCCGAAGGGGTGGAGGAGAGATGTCGTCGACGGCGGCAAGAGAGACTGCCTCGGGTTGGACGTCAGTGGGCACGGACAGAACCATCCGATTCGGAAAAGTGAGAGCTCGCTGATGCCGCCGCATTTCTTGGCGCCCACCTGGCAGGGATCAGCCCTACAAGGTTTAGCGGTGAATGAAGATCCACGAGCGAAACAGTCAATATGTTTCTGTTACCCACACTGCGCCTTTCTCTTACTTGTCTCGCAACATTCCCCAAAACACATAGTTCAAGAGCTGGGAGATCGGGCTTGATAGATTTACCAGGAATTTCAGTATAGAAGTTTCCAAACAACTAGGCAGCATGTCGGACGACGATGTCGACCACGAGCTGATGGCACTGCTGCGACAGAAGTTCGGCCTGGGAGGTTCGAATCCCAATGCTCCCCCCGAAACCAAGGTGCTCGAAAGTTCCCAGTTCATCTACGACAACAGCATCGATGTCGCCCTCAGTATGGCCCATACCAAACTAGCTGCAATTGCTGTGCTCGAAGAAATGCAAAAGCGAGAGTATAGCACGAAGACTTGGGTTGAGCATGAGTTGCATCCGAAATCGAAAGATGAAGCTACAGTAAACTTTATCTTCACTATGGACCTGTTGAACTTCAGCTTCTGGAGTGGAAAGAGCGACGAGGAGAGGTTCACTGTTAGCTACAAGGGGAAGAAGTGGACCGGGTACTGGAGTCTCGTTGCTTCTTTGCAGAGAGCACTTGATGAGGGTATACCAATCACAAGCCCAGAGTTTTGGATTGATGAGGGAAAGGACGCTGAGAATGAGCCGAACAATGATGGCACGGTATCATCCAAAGAAGCTACACCGCCTTGGGTGGACGATAAAGCGCCTCGCTTACCGAATGAATCTTTCGATACGGGCGTATACCCGGATGCTGCATTGAAATCACAATCTACCACAGGGGAGAATGCTACTGCTGAGGAGAGCATCTCGGAGCCTCAGACTCAGTCTCAGCTTGAGAACTCACCCAAAGACAAGCCTTCTGAAGACATCCCCGTACCGTCAGATCCTCAGGAAGTACAGACTGAAGAGGTCGTGGGCTCGGAAGATATTCCACAAAGCCCCAGGATCGAAGAAGAGAAGCCTGTGACCCAGCAACGAGTTCGTTGCACAGAAGAATTGTTACGTCACGTATTTCGCTCTGATACCAATGAAGAGATACCCATGTTTGAGCAACGCGTTAAGTGTCTGCGCGAAGCTGGCCAGGTATTACACGAGCAATTCGATGGCAGTGTAGCGACGCTTATAGAAGACGCTAGAGGCTCTGCAGCCGGACTAGTCAATCTACTAGCCGACCGATTTAATTGCTTTCGAGATGAGGGCACCTTTGAAAGGAAGAAGGTGCGGTTTTTGAAACGAGCGCAAATCTTCGTTGCGGATTTGTGGGCTGCGTTCGAGGGAGAGGGTTACGGGTCGTTCAACGATATCGATAAGATTACGATGTTTGCAGGTACGTTTTTCTATAAGACCGAAGAGATGTATCCTAGCTAACGGATCAGACTACCGCGTGCCGCAAATACTACATTCGCTGGGTCTTCTTTCGTACTGTCCCCCGCTTGAAGGACGCATACGGCGTGGTGAAATGATCCAACCGGGTCACTCGTGGGAGCTGCAGATACGAGGTAATCGATCTCATTTCTTCTATAAGAGAGCAAGCTAATGATTGTGTAGGCTGCAGTATTTGGGCAATCGAGCTGCTCCGTCGGGAGATTCTCAAGCTACAGCCAGATGCAAAAATCAACGCTATTCTGCTCGACTTCTTCTTGTACGACTTAGCGAAAGAGAAAGAGAGAGCGGGAGAAGAAACACTAGCGCATCATAGAACGAGGAGCATATGGTATTAGTAGACTGGACGCTCGCTATCATCTCCAATTAGTAGACTAGCCATTCATTATTATCTCCGCAGTCTTCTGAAGGAAGCTGCCTGGCAACTCTAGCTAACACAATAATCTATGCCTACAGTCCCTCTAATATATGTGAAGGGAGACACGTTATGTCCATGATCATCTACTGTCTAATTTTGAAGGCAAATGAAATCATACCGCGAGTTGAGCGAGGAATACTGTGCCTCGTGCCCTGTGATGAAAGGAACAGCGGATTAAGAAGTGCACGCCAATCCACAGTGAATGATAGGACTAAATAAATATCTAGATTCTATTACTCGCTGAATTAGACGTGGATGCTTTCTGAACACCTAAAGCTCAAAATAAATATAACTATTCGGAGTTTATGAGTCAGTGAGGGCTTGAGTGAGAAATGTACCATAAAAAGATATTAGAGCGACATCGACAGCAATTACTCTCCCCCGTACTTCGCAGCCTCAGCGAATATCTTCCCAATTACTGACCGTTCGACAGGACATGCTGACAGTTTTGTAAGTCTACCATTACAGCAACGACCTATGATTAACATTACGAGATCTCGCTTGCACTAATCTGCATTCCTTGTATCTGACCGTTCACATGCTTCGAACTTTACCTTATGCGGCGACCCTGCGTACATCTTGCATGTGCCCCATCTTCTTAATTCAACGACTGCAACGCATACGCGAACGGAATTATCCCTGAAAACTTTCTGCAAGCTGCTTGTATCACTTTATTGTTCACTTCCTTCGAGTCTTTAGGACGAGCGTCTACGTATATACATACAAGATACCCGGGAGGACAAGCTGAGCTTGTTCTTCGCGTACGACTTCCCAGCAAGTTGGAAGTATAGCGCGTCCAGGATCTGAAAGCCTTCAAGTGGGCCGATTCAGACAAGTCTCCCTTGCACAATAATCGCGCTATATTCCGGGGCTTGCTGGGATGGAGGGTGTACAATGTCCGGTTTTCGAAGTTTGGTCATTATTGCGTTGGACATAAATCAAGACAGGATCATCAATACATGAAGATACGTGAATATGCTACGCTGGAAGAGAAAGCCAGGTCCACCGTCTTGTGGCTGGCCGAGGGATATTCGCGAACTCCAAAAAATGCATGCAGATCTTCATGACGTCAACATCCAAGCGCGCTGTCTCCCTGGTATTTCCACAATATGCAATACAATGACGCTAAATATGTACAAGATTGAAACTTTTCTTTTTTTCTTTTTGTTTAATTTGGGGGCAGATTACTTCTGCGCAGGCAACTCTTGCGGCGCGATGGCGGGAGGTGACTGCGAAGGCAATTCCGCGGCGCCCATCGTTTGCAGCGGCACGTCTTCTGTGATGTGCGCGTATTTTGTAGAGGATTGCACTGGTAACTCTGCTACGTCGTTTCTTGCAGCGGACTGTGCGGGCATCTCCGCTGGTGCGCCATAAGCTGACATGTGCGGATCGTACGGTCCCTGTGGGTACGCTGCTCCCCAAGCATACGCTCCAGTCGCTACTCCAGGTGGTTTCGATTCGTAGCCTCCGTACGGTGCTACATAACTCGGCGCAGGAGATTCGAACGGATTTTGATGGTCTGCAAATGGATTCTGATGGTCTGTTGGTGGGGCATAGCCAGCGGTAGGCGGAGCATAAAGGTTCTTTCTCTTCTTTCTCCGCATGAAGAAGAAGATACCCAAGCCGATGGCTGCGAGGCCTGCTAATCCGCCGATGATACCGCCAGCTACTCCACCTATGCTTACGGATAATTTGGCATCGCTTGTGGTGGACGGAGTGGCGGTGGAGGTAGAGGTTGTGGAAGACGATTCGGATGATGATTCGGATGCAGAGGCACTCGTCGAGGCGTCTGTGGATGCAGGGCTACTTGCGCTTGCTCGAGCTACACAAGGGTCAGGTTTCGCTATAGCTTGTAGGAATGCGCAAACGTACTCGGTTGTGGTGGTTCCTCCTCGTAAAATGTGTATCCCGTCACGGGTGCGGAATCGCACCAATACCTATCCGTCGCATCAACCACCATTCATCTTACTCTGTCTATTGTCACTCACCAACTATATGTCCGGGTCGCGCCCATGGACTTGAATAGAATGTTGTTGCTGCAGAACACACTCCCTTCTGCGCCACCAGCGCCACAAGATGACGACGCATCCTCGCCCACCATCCACCCTTCACTGCACGCCGTCCACATTGTACACGCCGAGCTCACCGAGCATCGCCGAAAGTAATCCCCGCTCGTGGTCCATGTTCGCACATCTGCATTGTACGTCCATGGGGAGTAAAATGTCTCGCCGTTCTCGGTCGAATTCGACGTCCACGCGAAAGTCTGGATATCGTCTCTCCGTATCCTGGCGGCGGGAGTAATTGTGGGCGAAGCAGTAGGAGTGGGGCTGCCAAAAACGAAGGAAAACACGCATGCGCTCAGGAGCGCGTACGTGTGCGTCGTACAGAGCTTCATGGTGGACATCGGTTGTCGAGGGGCGCAAACGGTGAGCTGCAGGATGCACGCGTAGTTTTGTCGACCGCACAATCGCGCGAGAGGCACAGCCAAGGTCTAGCTGCGCCCCCAGCATGCGCTTTCAGCCTTGATGCATGCTTGCTGGAGGGATCATCAGGCAAGCTGCATTGCAATCTGGGAACAGGGTCTCGATTGGGTGGGCACGGCGCTACGTTTCGATAAGGTTTAGATGGTTCCACTCCTTTAGGCCCGCTACGGACTAACGTTGCCTTGACCAACGTGTGTTGGTTGTTTAAAAATAGCCAGCATGGGACGCGTTAAAGCCGGGTCATCTCCTGGATTCATGACTAGCAAATAAAGGTCCCTTCTTGGGAAAAAGCTGAGGACGGAAGACTGGTATTGTTGTCATCTATTCAATATGGCCGTTACCCAAGTCGCATGGCAAGGATCTGAGCTTGAACTGATATATGATCGTGGGACTCACGCCGAGCGCAAGTCGAACCGCTTAGAGCGACCGGTTTTCTGATAGAACCGAGATGCTTTAGGAAAATATGCCCGTATTGGACTAATTCAGAACAAGACAACAAACTTGAATATTAGGTCTCTTTCTCTACAGCCACTATAGCTGGGACGTCCCGAATGTCTGAAGTCTCGTTTGTTGCTAAATCTACGACCCTGACTGCATCAACAGAGAGTACGCCAGCTGAAAGCGCCAGGAACTTCAAGTCGGCCGTATAGCACGATCCGGGTGAAAGATGGCTGTATTCGTTAGCAAGTACTAGGAGGAAACCTTGCGGAAATTGTACGTACCCAATCCTGATATCTGTAGTCAAGCATATCAGCTCTGCTGTTTCCGTGCGTGCGTTCTTCTGTTTAGCATAAACAATATTCTCATCCACCACTGCGTTGACAAGCAGATCCTTTCTATCAGAACGATATCCCGCAATTGAAGACGCTGATGACATCGGTCTGTGCCTGTCGTAATCTCGCCTTCTCTTGGGAACGACCAAGACAGCTAACTTTCGTGTCTTCTCGGATCGGTTCACAATGAAGACATTCCAGTTGAACATCTCGCCGACTACTACTTTAGGTGGCCCACGTATGGTTAGCGTAACGTGTATGGACGTATCTTGAGGCTTTTCAGCCTGCTGGCCCTCTGTTTCATGGGTGGAAGCTTGGTCGGAACTGGTATGTTTGAGTGCATGTGCAAGTGGGTTGCTCAGTCTATGAGCTGCTTTCACCAACGCAGAGTTCTGCTCAGCTGAAAAATCCACCGCGGTCTGCCACCCAATGCTTACTAGGGGCTGGCAATCTTCTGAAACCAGGACTTTAGCCTTGATTTCTAGAGTCAGCAAATGACCCTCGCTGCCGAAGAGCGGGGTGCCATCCACAGTCAAGTCTGGCGTGATTTTGTAAAGAGACGTGAGTTGATCGCCGGGCTTGTGAATGGTTCTGATGCAGCTCTGATCAGATATGGGTTTCACATCTCCGCCCCTCAACGACAAATGCAGATCATTGATGGTTAGCCGCCATCCAGTGATATATGCAACTTCCAGATCAAGTGACGCCATGAGTGACATGTCATTCAAGGCGGTCTGAACTTTGGAATATCTTACTCGCCATATTAGTGCAGGTAATGCTCGAAAGAGGCGCCTTTGGCCGGTTCGGATTGGTCTGGTCAATTCCTTCGCAACAGGTGCAGTTGGCGCAATCTTGTTGATGCGCAACGCGGACAGACGCGGGTGGATGCCAACCAATGCGGGATCGCTTTCGAAAGATTGAAGGAGGTTGAGTGCTGTCGGGATTCTGCTCGGTAGGTATTCATCCTCAAGAATATCTCTTTTCTCCGCCGGCTTTAGGGCTGCTGCGGGCTGGAAGTAAACTGCTGGCTTGTGGAACCGTCCTCTCGGCCGACCTGTTAACTGTTAGATTTGCTATATCAGTTTAGGTGATGTTAAGCTCACTTATGAAAATCTCTAGCTTCCAGACAACATATATGCGAGGAGAACCTTCTTCATCATGGCGCACAATGACAGGTTCGATCGCATCAGTGATAGTTTCCGAGGATATAGTCTCCTTAGGAGGTGGACCTTTTGCTTCTGGTTCTGGCGGAGGAGCTGTACTAAAAGCTATCGCCTCGACATTGATAGCTAACCTTGACAGGTAAGATTTCAAGGTAACGTCTTCCATCACCGGCGTACGAAAGACAATGTAGACCGGTAATAGCTCATCTAGAAACCTAACGATAAGTAAGAGTGTGCATGAGTGTAATGTGGGGCTCACTTACCAAAAAGGAGCACCTGCCGTTGTGAAAGGAATGGCAAAACGGAACCATTCTCTTCTTCACGTGAGCCATCCCAAGAGCCGATCTCATCTTCGACATCAAATTCAGATTCTAAAGGAACGACAGCTTCGAGAATTGAACTCTCGACGAACTCGGCGCTCCCACGAGGCTGAGGTTCTGTGAGGCTCGCCATCATAGTGGCTAAAGGACTGTCCACACTAATCGTAACTAGACATCGGCCCAGGAGAGCCAAAGGCGCCAGCAACAATAACCGATCTCGTAAATATCGAGGCAACGATAGCCGGCAGGGTTAAAGGTAAGGTGGTCAAGAAGTGGTCGTGGGGTGAAGTTGTTAGCTCCCGTTCGCTCTTACCCATAATTGTCTAGTCCGTGCACGATTACTTTTCAGATTCGCGCCTGCCTCTCCATTTCCACCACAACACCGGCGCGACAACCGTCATCTGCACCACATCATCGCCAAACTAGCCGCCATGAACGGCTTTGCGCCTCCGAATGGCGTGCCCTTTCCGCCGCCCGGAGGGACGTCAGCACCCTCGTCGATATGGCAGTCTGCGACCTCGAACGAGGGCAAAACTTACTACTACAACAACGTGACCAAGGAGACGCAATGGACGAAGCCAGAGGACCTCATGACTATCGAAGAGCGCGCAACAGTGGACACCAACTGGCAGGTTCTTGTGCACAACGGAAAGCAGTACTGGGCGCACAAGGAGACCAAGGCGACCCAGTGGGAGCCACCGGCCGAAGTCAAGCAGAATTTGGAGCGCATGAACAAGCCTCCACCGCCAGGTCCTGCGTAAGTGAATCGCGCATTCGACATAGATGCGCTGCTCATGTCAATCGTAGAAACTCTTGGGCTGCCGGCCCTGCCGTTCCCACGGGCCCTCGTGACCAAGGGCGTTTCGACCGCGAACCTGCGCGTGAGCGCGATAGCTACCAGCCCGACCGAAGAGATCGTGACCGCGATCGCGACCGCGACCGCGATCGTGAATCCGGTTTCGGTGGTGGTGAGCGCGCGAGCATGGCATTCGCCCCTTCGAACGAGCTTCAATTCGCGAACCCGAATGATGCAGTGCTTGCCTTCAACAAGTTGCTCAAACAGCTCAAGGTTCAGCCCGACTGGGAGTGGTCGCGTGCCGTCCGTGCTGGTATTAAGGACCCCAATTGGCGCGCAATTCCCGATCCAGAGAAGCGCGAGGAGGCCTTCAAGAAGTATTGCGACGATCTCCGTGCCGAGGAGAAGAACAAGGAACAGGATCGTCGAGAGAAACTGCGCAACGACTTCATCGCAATGCTGCGCTCTCATCCAGAAATCAAGCACTATACGCGATGGAAGACTGCACGTCCGATTCTGGAAGATGAGACTATTTTCCGGTCTGCGAAGGACGACGATGAGCGCCGGCGACTGTTCGAGGAATACATCATTACTCTCACCAAGGCTCATGCTGAGCAGGAGAAGGAGGAAAAGAAGACGGCTTTGGACGAGCTGATGACGCTCATGCAAAACCTCGACCTAGAACCCTTCACTCGTTGGCATACCGCTGAGGAACAGCTCAAGGCCAACAAAGCTTTCAATAATGAAACGTTCCAAACACTTCATCGCTCAGATGTTCTCACTACTTTCGAAAAACATATTAGGCAGCTTCAGCGAGATCACAACGATCGAGTCCAAGCTGAGAGGCGCGAGAAACAACGCATCGAGCGGAAGAATCGCGACGGATTCAAGCAGCTCTTACAAGAGCTTCAGAGTTCCGGCAAGCTTAGAGCGGGCACAAAATGGAAAGATATCCATGCTTTAGTGGAAGATGACAATCGATATATCACGATGCTAGGACAAGGCGGTTCATCCCCTCTTGATTTGTTCTGGGATGCCCTCGAGGTTGATGAGCAGAAGTTCCGTACCCTACGCCGTTATGCTTTGGATGTGCTCTTGGTAAGTCCCCTATGAATTATATAACCGTACTCATTGCTAACCATTCAATAGGATGAGCGCTATGAGGTTACAACTGCGACCCCTTACGAAGAATTCTTGAACGTTATGCGCGCTAATCCACGTACTGATCATATCGACGATCACACCATGAAGAGCATCTTCGACTACGTCTTGGCTAAAGTTAAGAAGCGAGAGGTAGAAGAACAACAGGAGCAGGAGCACGATGCGCGTTATGCGATGGACGACTTGCGGGCCGTGTTGAAGCGCCTTGAGCCACCCGTAACACTTTCAGATACCTGGGAAACGGTACGTCCTCGTGTTGAGAAGACGAAAGAATACAACGCACTAAAATCAGACTCTCTCCGCCAATCCGCATTCGATAAGTTCATGCGTCGCCTCAAGGAGAAGGAGAGTGACCGTCGTGATCGTAGTCGGCGCGATACGCGAGACCGTGAGAGGGATAGGGACAAGGACCGAGAGCGGGACCGACGGGATCGACGGGATGATCGTGAGTACCGCAACGGGCATTCTGACACTCACCGACGCCATCGCACGCGTACACGCTCACCTGAACATGATCCTTACGCCGCTGAGCGCCGCCGAGCTCAGGAGGATCGAGAAGCTCGCTACAGGAACAATGACAGCACAGGTCTATCTCCTCCTTATCGTCGCGACCGGGAGCGGGACAGCGATCGATACAGCGGTTCTCGCCGAGGTAGTGGTGACTTTTATGGCCGCGAGAGGCGCGAGCGCGAGGCTGAGCGCGAGCGTTCGTACATTCCGCGAGGCGATCCTGCTGCCAGTCGTGCAGACCCTCGTGAGCGTAGCGTGAGTGAGCTGGACTACGGTGACAGCACAGGGGCGCGCACCACTTCGAGCAGACGCCGACGTGAGAGTGATGAGAGCACATCACGGCGCGATAATAAGGTACGTTTTGCATCGTGAAATTGTGTCTTTGGTCTGTCATTCATACTAACTCGTTGCAGCGTGCTCGCTACTCTCCGCGTGCTGATCGTAAGTCCAAGACTCCAGTCCCTGAGCCTCCCAAGGAAGAAGAGCGTGCTCTTCGTTCAGGCAGTGAGGAAGGGGAGATTGAGGAGGACTAAACCAGCAACAACGCAACGCCTTCTACAAAATCGCTTTCCCGCCTTTAGTGACAGCCCAGATTTTGCTGCTTCAGATTGTACTATGGTCATCTCTCATCCAGCTTTGCATGCGCACGCCTGCGTGGGGCGCTGATCAAGGCAAAGTCAATCCTTTCCGTGGTGAGAACTATCGGAAATATATCATGTATCACGACGGGTCGCAAATCTAATCTACAATAAAGTTAACATTTCAAACAACTCACGGCATTGAACCAGCGCGTGTGCTATGGGCGACGAGCAATTCATGGCGAAGACTTGGCTAGTCGCGGGCTACAGCCTCTCTTGCATTTGCTGTGGACTGCTGGTGTGCGGTTCCTGGCCTGTGGGAGCCGCTGTAACCGCTGGCAGTCGATCTTCGCTCTAACCACACTTTTTTCTTGTCTTCTTCGGAATTTGCTTTCGTCGGTTTGTATGTAGGTTAGAGAGTATTGAATAATTCTTCCTCTGCTTGAAATGTCTATGCGTGTATAACGTTGATAGTATGTGTCACTTTCGCGATATGGCGAACACGAACGTCAGCTGGAGCCGTACACTGAGGTTTTCGACTGATGGAAGGGTTTATGTGCATTAGATGGTGCTGACTAGACAGCTATCTATCCATCCGAGGAGAAGACGGCGAATGCGTCCGAAGCAAGACTTTTGTCACACGCCAAAGCAGGCGGTGTATGTTTCCTATCTACAACCCAGGGTCTTACGACCGGCAGCGATCCCCTAACTTGACCCGTACTACGCCTTCTCGATCACGACTCGCCCGCAGGAGGTGACTGACCAGCACGCACACAGCACAGGAGGACGACCGCCGCGGGGCCTCGTCCTCGACCTCCTCTTCTTCGTCGCTCGCGCCCTCTTCATCCAGCGCGCTGCGCAGCCGCGCCCTCAGCCCGCGCTTCTTGTTGCCTCCCTTCGTCGCGCGACGGCCCTTGTGCCCCTTCGGGCGGCGCGGCGGAAGCGGTACGTATTGCTTGCCCTCAACGTCTTCAAGCCTCGTCTTCCAGGAAGAAGTAATTGCCGTTGAGCTTCTGCTCCTGGTCGAGCTGGGAGTTGTACTTGTTGATACGGGGGCGGTACGAGTTGGGGTCGCGGCGGAACGTGACGTCGAGGTTCTTGAGGAACTTGTTGCAGCCGGTGAGGAGGGACTCGGGGGTGTTGGCGCGCGACTTGACGGCGGGCTGACCGTCGAAGACGATGACGCGGTCGGCGAGGTACGTCGCCATGATGAAGTCGTGCTCGACGACGAAGGCCGTTTTCTTTGCGTGCATGATGAAGCGCTTGATGACGCGCGCGGCGACAATACGCTGTTCGGAGTCGAGGTACGCCGACGGCTCGTCAATAAGGTAGATGTCAGCGGGAATGCCGAGCGCCAGGACGATGGCTACACGCTGCAATTCACCACCGGAGAGGTTCTGCACTTCCTGGTCGATGAAGTCGTCCATCTTGAGGGGCTTGTAGACGTCGGTCTGGAACTGCGGGCTCAGGAAGGCGGCCTTGATCTTCTTGAAGAAGAGCTGGCGGACGGTGCCGGTGAACTTGGGCGTGATCTTCTGGGGCTTCATGCTGATGTTCATGGGGGGCACCTTCTTGCCGTTGTCGGGCTGCAGGGCACCGGCAAGCATCTTACAGAAGGTCGTCTTTCCAGTACCGTTCTCACCCATCATGACGATGATTTCAGAGTCGGTGAACTGGCCCGCTTCGATGTTCAGCTGGAAGTCACCCAACGTCTTGGACATCTTGGGGTAGCCGTAGGCGTTGGACTTATCCTGGAGGAACTCCTCGCCAGCCTCGCCGATGCGGAACTGCAGAGACTCCTCTCGGAAACGCAAGTTCTCGGTGGGGATGTTACCGTCGAGGAAGATGTTGATACCTTCTCGGACGGAGGCAGGAAGGGTGACGACACCGTAGACAGCAGGCTTTCCGTAAAGGACGCAGATGAAGTCGGAAAGGTAGTCTAAGACGGACAAATCGTGCTCTACGACGATGACATAGTCGTCGGGGCGGAGCAGGCTGCGGATCATACGAGCGGCGGCAAGACGCTGCTTCACATCGAGGAAGGAAGATGGCTCGTCGAACATGTACACATCGGCCTTCTGGACGCAGACAGTGCCGATGGCGAAACGCTGCAGCTCTCCACCGGATAGCAGAGTCACGTCACGCTCGTATACGTGCTTCAGTTCTGTGTTGTCTTAGTTAGGACGAACGTCCACCGAGACCTTTCTGACTCACCAAGAACCTCTGTGATCTCCTCAAGGTTGTCCATCTGGGAGCGGCTCTCGATGAGCTTGCCGACCGATTTGTCGGGTCCCCTGATCGCCTTCGGGATCTGGTCGACATACTGAGGCTTGACAACAGCCTTGAGATCGTCCTCCAAAACCTTCGTGAAGTAGTCTGTACCAAGTCAGTCCGTGATCCGCGTGGCGCATGTTTGCGGTCTTACTCTGCAGTTCCGAACCACGGAAGTACTTCAAGATCTCTTCCCAGTCAGGCGGGTTATCGTAGCGGCCAAGGTTAGGCTTGAGCTTGCCGCTGAGGATCTTCAATGCCGTGCTCTTTCCAATACCGTTTGTACCGACCAATCCCAGCACCTGGCCCGGACGGGGCATAGGCAGCCTGTGCAGCTTGAAGCTGTTCGCCGAGTATCGGTGCGTGACTTGGGTCTCGAGGTTGGTGGGCAAGTTGATGATGTTGATGGCATCGAAGGGGCACTTCTTAGGGCAGATACCGCATCCTATGCACAGGCGCTCGGAGATGAAGGCGATTTTCGAGTTGGAGTCGACTTCGATGCACAGCTTGCCGGTGCGCACGACGGGGCAGGACTTCTTGCATTCTTGGCGGCATTTCTGCGTCTCCGTTAGCCTACGCTGCCGGGCTTTTGAGGGTGCGGGCTGACCTTTGGCTTGCACTGTTCGCGCACACTTCACGTTAGAGAAATTTCGAACCCGACTGCGGGGCAGCACTTGCCTTGTCGTTGCTGACAATCGCAATACTAGGGCAAGTCAGCAAAGAACAGCAAAGAGCAGCAAAGCCAGCAGCGGCGGGAACGTACCGTGTGAGCTTGTCCGTCATGGTTGCGGTTGTAGCAGCAGGATGGGGGCGTCGAGGTTACCGCGGTGCAGAGAGCGACGTGGATGGCGGGGCACGCTGTGAATTTCAAAGTGGCTTGTGGGTGCCTGCGACGCTTCAGCGTGAGTATGGCCGCAGAGAGAGTGCGCGCCCCGGATTGACGCACCAAGACACTGCCCGGATCCAGCGTATGAACGAGTTGCGCGGCAGGAGAAGAGGGAATTCGAAGACGTTCACACGTTCACACAAGGGACGGTAATCGCAGTAGGCGCCGCGGTGATTGGCTCGCGTGCTCGAGGCTCGTGCTGGAGGCGGCCGTCACGTGCACCGGCCCGGGATCTGGAGGGCCTGCGGCTTTCTGTGCTGAGCCAGTGGGCCCTGACCACCACACATCTTCCCACAAGTAGATACCTACTTGTGCCCGCCCACCACCACGACTCTCCGACACGGAGCAGGAACACCCTGACTAGGGTACTACCATGGACGGTAAGTCTTTCTCTCCCGCGTGCGCACCCCAGTTTGCGCTTTTGCGAGCCCGCCGTCTCGCCTCAATCTCTCGCATCTGCACATGTCCATCTCGCGCCGCCCTCCCCCATCTACGAACCGCCCGCACCTATTCGATCCCGCATCTTTCTAGTCCTCCGCGCTCTGCTCGACATCGCCTCGCCCGTCAATAGCTCGTCCGGGCCATCGAGCCTCGTCCGAAGCCGCACGTTGCCTTGCGCGCACATTTCCATCAGCCGCGACCCCCCCTTCATCGAACCCGGATTGCTCGCGATTTGCTTCATGTTTCCCCTCGATTGTTGCTTGTTTAGAGTCGCGTAACTCTGCTCTACAGAACGCGTCCATGGGCTCCTTCTCCCGATGCATCCTCGTTGAATTGTCACGCTGACCATCCATCCAGCCGCGTCCATTGTCGTACCCTCCAATATGGCCGATATGGCCCCCTTCACGAATGGTCACTCCTCGTCGGTCGCGTTAAATGGCGTTATGCCGTCCGCTCCTACACCGCCTAGCGAGGATGCACTCTCCGAGACCCAAGAGGCCGTCGCCGCATCGTCGGACGAAGACGAAGATGCCGACGCTGACGGAGAGGAGTACGAAGACGAACAGATGGAGGTTGATGCAGAGTCTTCCGAGGACGCAGAGGGCGAGGCAGACAGCGATTTTGGCTCGGATAGCCCGCCGCCGGAAGAGGAGCGACGCCGCGCCCGCAGCTCCACATCGCAAGGCTCGAGCCGACCCAGCAAGCGCAAGGCCAGTGTCGAGGATGATTTCTCTACAAACCCAGAGCTCTATGGCCTGCGTCGTAGCGTACGCAACCTCCATCCGCATCACAGCTTCCAGCTAACCGTAGCCTAGGGCCGAGCACGTCCAACCCGCCGCATTGTTGGTACCCTTCCTTGGTTCTACATCTCTTTCTAACTTGCTATAGGTCGATAGCAGCGACGAAGATGATGGCTCTGATTCTGATGTGCCGCGTAAACGCCAAAAAACCACCTCACGCAAAGGTACTTTAACACACCCCACCATCTGAATTCCATCACAGCTGACCTCTTCCGATAGCCTCCAATCAACCCACGCCTGTCTATCGCTCTCCCAATACCGATTCCGATGAATCCGATGGCTTTGTCGGGGCCCGCCGGAACGTCCCAAGCAAGAAGGAGCGACACCGTCGGCAGCTCGTGGCAGAGGGCCAACTGCCGCCTTCACAAGCGGAGGTCCGATTCTCGCAGCGGCGCACAAAGGCTGTGACCAACTACAATGAGGATGGGGAGGACTCTTTCGAGGAAGAGGAAGACGATATGACACCCAATTATTGGGCTACCACTGCCGAAGATACAGGTCCCGCCATCGACAAAGTATTAGATCATCGGCCGAAACCTGATATAGGTACGAAGCGTTGGATCTTATGATAGCTTTGGTGCTGACACTTTAGTAGAATTGGATCCCTACTCCGTCCAGAAAAAGGACTTCGAGTATTTGGTCAGTTGCCCACCACGGAACCTTTGACCGTACTAACAGGCGTTACAGATCAAATGGCAGGACAAAGCCCACTACCACTCCACCTGGGAAGAGCACAGTATGATCGCCTCGTGCAAAGGCTGGCGGAAGTTGGACAACTACTTCAAAGGCCCTGTAATGACTGACATGCACATTCACTCCCGGAAGAAGATCGATCCCGAAGAGTTCGAACAGCACATGGTCTCGCGCGAAGCTCAACGCGAGAGCTTGCTTGATTTCCATGTCGTAGAGCGCGTCATAGGATCGCGCGAAGGCGACGAAGAGACGGAGTACTATGTCAAGTGTAAGTGCAAACAGCCTTACCCCTTTTGAGATTACCTAACCCTTGTGCAGGGAAGGGTTTGAGCTACGACAATTCTACTTGGGAAGTGGCCTCCCTTGTAAGCGATCTCGCACAGGGCGAAATCGATCGCTTCCTTGATCGTCAAACCAACCGACCTGTCTCTGACCCGAGGGAGACCAGCCTACAGACCCGGAGGAAATACAAGCCTTTAGAGGAGCAGCCGGAGTACATCAAATACGGCAAACTACGATCGTTCCAACTTCACGGTCTCAATTTCCTTGCGCACAATTGGGTTAGAGGTACAAATGTCATCTTAGCCGATGAGATGGGACTGGGCAAAACTGTTCAAACCGTGTCATTCATGAACTGGCTTAAGCATGATCGACGACAGCAAGGGCCGTTCCTTTGCGTCGTCCCCTTGTCAACAATGCCAGCCTGGGCCGATACGTTCAACAACTGGACTCCAGATATCAACTACGTCATCTATACAGGTGGAAGCGAAGCCCGAAGAATCATTCAAGACTATGAACTTCTAGTTGACGGCAATCCGAGAAAAGTTAAGTTCAACGTGCTAGTCACCACCTACGAGTATGTCCTTCTCGACTGGCAGTTCCTCTCGCAAATCAAATGGCAGTTCCTCGCCGTTGACGAGGCCCATCGTCTGAAGAATCGTGAGTCTCAGCTTTACGAGAAGCTACTCCAATTTTCCGCGCCTAGCCGTCTGCTTATTACGGGCACTCCGATCCAGAACACTCTGGGCGAGCTGTCGGCATTGATGGACTTCTTAATGCCCGGCAAAGTCACTTTCGATGAGAACGTGGACCTTGCGTCTGAAGATGCCAGCGTCAAACTTGCGGAGCTCAGTGCTGCTATCCAACCTTACATGATCCGACGAACTAAAGAGAAGGTCGAGAACGACCTGCCGCCCAAGTCGGAAAAGATTCTGAGAGTTGAACTGTCTGATATTCAGCTGGAGTACTACAAGAACATTCTCACTCGTAACTACGAGGCTCTTAATGAGGGCGGTCAAGGCCAGAAGCAGTCTCTGCTCAACATTGTCATGGAGTTGAAGAAGGCTAGCAACCACGCTCTGCTTTTCCCCAACGCTGAAGCCAAGTTCTTGAAAGACAACGCCTCAAAAGATGAGACCCTCAAAACCATCGTCACTACCAGCGGGAAGATGATGCTTCTCGATCGCTTGTTAACAAAACTGAAAGCTGATGGCCATCGAGTGCTCATTTTCAGTCAGATGGTGCACATGTTGGATATTCTCACCGACTACATGCGATTGAGAAACTACCAATTCCAGCGACTTGACGGCACGGTTCCTTCGAGCGACCGTAAGATTGCCATTGACCACTTCAATGCTCCTGGCAGCGAGGACTACTGTTTCCTTTTGTCCACTCGTGCTGGCGGTCTCGGTATCAATTTGATGACGGCTGACACCGTGGTGCTCTTCGACTCTGACTGGAATCCCCAGGCAGATCTACAAGCTATGGCTCGAGCTCACCGTATTGGACAACAGAAGCCTGTCACTGTTTACCGTCTAGTATCCAAGGACACAATTGAGGAGGAAATCTTGGAACGTGCTCGTAACAAGCGTATGCTCGAGTTCATCACAATCCAACGTGGTGTTACGGATCGTCAGCAGAAGGAGCTTAACGATAAGATGAGTCGTGCAGCGGGAGAGCCTAACTCTGCTGACGACATCAACAACATTCTCAAGCGTCGTGGCCAGAAGATGTTTGAGCAGTCAGGCAACCAGAAGAAGCTTGAAGAGCTTGATATCGACGCTTTGCTCGAGAACGCAGAAGAACACAAGACGGAGCAAGTGGGAGGCCTGACATCCGATGGTGGCGAAGAGTTCCTGAAAGCCTTCGAATACACCGACGTCAAGATCGACTTGGAATGGGACGACATCATCCCGAAGGATGAGCTTGATGTTGTGAAGGCCGAGATTCAGCAGCGCAAGGAAGAAGAGGAAACGAGGAAGCTGCTTGAAGAGAGCGCGCCGAGGAAGCGCAAGGCACATGCTACCTCCGGTGAGCGTGAGCAGCGAGCCGCTAAGAGACGTGCAAGAGAGGTTATGCCTGGAAGCGACGACCAATCCGAGGATGAGGGCCCCAATAGTGATCCAAAGCGCCCAATGGTCACCAACGAGATCCGCAAACTCGTTCATGCGTGTTATCGCTATGGCTCTTTCGACGAGCGCGGCGAGGAAATGCTGCGCGACGCAAGGCTAGTTGGACGCGACATAGACGTCGTCAAAGCCGCCCTTGAGCAGGTCATTGTCCGCGCCAAGGAAGAGATCGAGAAGCAACGGGGTGACGTCAAGAAGGAGGGCGAAAGCAAGCAGCTCACCAAGAAGGACAAGAAGGCTGTGCTGTTTGACCACGAGGGTGTCAAGAAAATCAACGCTGAAACCATCCTGGACCGCCCTGTCGAAATGCGTGTTCTCAAAGAAGCCATTGCCAACGGTTCGGATTGGCGCAACTTCCGGATCCCCGATGCTATCAAGCCAGCCAGCTACTCTTGTCCTTGGGGTGCTAGAGAAGACGGCATGCTCATGATTGGCATCAACCGCCACGGATACGGCGCGTGGGTGCCTATTCGTGATGATCCAGACCTCGGCTTGAAGGAGAAGTTCTTCCTAGAGGAGAACCGTGTGGACAAGAAAGAGGAGCGGAGCAAGAAGGAGGAGAAGAACGCCAAGTCTCCTGGCGCGGTCCATCTCGTACGCCGCGCGAACTACCTGCTCACTGTCCTGAAAGACAAAGCTGGTGCCGATCCCAACGCAAAGCGTCTCATGGAGAACCACCATCGCAACAACAAGAAGCACTTGAATGCTACGCGTCGTATAGACAAGACATCCAGCGTCTCGGCTAGTCCCGCTCCGCCCGGTCAATCGCGCAAGGGCATCTCTCGCGAATCCGAGAAGCCACCCCATCGCGTTAGCATCAGCGAAAACCGTCATTCTGAACGACCCGAAAGCCGTCAGCGTGAGAAAGCGACTCCAGACCATAGGCATCGCCAGAGTGATCAATATCGGCCTTCTGAGAGCGTCCGCAAAGAACACCGCAACGATCGTGGGAACATCGACCGACGTCCGCAGCATTCCGGTACACCTGAGATACGTCGCAAGATTAGTGGCGACGTTGATCGGTCGCGTCCAAAGGAAGATCGCCCCCGACATTCGGACGGACGGCCTCGGCATCCAGAAGAGCGTCACCCTTCGCACGGCCATGCCAATGGTCTCAACGGTCAACCGCGCAGTGCTGACTCACCTTCTCACAAGATCAAGGAGAGGAAGACTGATCCAGATATGGAGAGGGCTTTGAAACAGGTGCACGATAACCTCGGCCGCCTGAAGAAGGCAACGAACAAGAACATTCCGGACAAGGAGAAGCTGGTTAAGGTTCTGAAGAAAGAGCTTATTGCTGTTGGCAATCATATCAACACTCACATGCGGACCAACCCGGCGCGTGGGGATGAACTCTGGTGAGTGGGTTCCATGAGGAACGCTTGGAGAAGGTACTAACTGCGGCATTAGGAAATACACTGTGAGCAATTATTGGCCGCGCCCCGATGCGACGGTGGAAAATGTCCAGAAAATGTATAAACGGATGGTATCTTCCGAGTCGGGCGTCAAGCAGCAGAGCGCCGCTGAGAAAGGGCAGGCCAACGGCCAAGCCAACGGGACTTGAAGCTGATGTTTGAGGGGGATATTGTACAGCACATACTTCATATTCTTTCGCATCGACACAAGCAGCAAGCGGACTAGAGGAGGGTGTGGAGCGCGTCGATGACGAACATTTTACGGCATAGCGAAGGCGTTGGACGATTGAACATTGTTGGCGCAGGTACATTTTGCTTTTGCTCTACTTCCTTTCTGCATACACACGAAGCCAGCCAGCTTTAGCTCGGGCACTCGGCACAGTTCGACATATGGGTCATGTCATATTTGGGCGTCACAAAGGACGGCATAAAACCAGTGGGACGGGTTCGTTTGATTGTTTAGCATTTACGGGTGGGGAGTTTTCCAAGGACGAATTGGTTTAGTTTTGCATCATGTTTGTTCGGGCGAGATGCAGGTTCGCATCGTCGCAGTGGCATCATATCATCTTGTCTGCAGGCTTCGGCGCTGCCCTCGTCGATCGCATATAGCCCACACCAACATTGTTACGGACACCTAGTAGATAGCCCGCAGATGTTGCTAGATGAAATGGGCATTCTGGTCAGTTGCATGCAGTGCCACAATCAACATAACATCACGTATTCACAAAGTATAAGTAATTCCGCCCAACATTGAATAGCTTTCCCGTGTGCGGTTATTCGGCCCTTTCGCCGCAGTGGGAATCGGCAGTCTTGTCTCGTCTCGATGTATGGTAGCCTAACAGAAAGAAAGCCATTTTCGAGACCCACTGCTGGTGACCCGTTTGCAGGCCGGTCTGGGTGAGGCGGTGGGCTCGCGTGCCACGATGATTTTTTCTTCTTCTTCCTTTTTTTTTAGGGGGAGAGAGAGAGGAGGTGTGTTTCGTCTGGGTCAAGTGAATTGAGCGCGTGGGTTGTGGTTTTGCTCGTGCGAGAACACCCGGCTGAGCTGGCTTGGTGGAGTGTGATGCGCCAACCGGGGAAGGCGGCGGCGCGTGGGTGGGCCTTATGACGCACCAATCCCCTGGCACTCTTGGTTCACGTTGTCTGTGCACAGGCAGGAGCGACTGTTGCGCAAGTGCAGCCACTGGAGGAAGCAGCCGAGCCATCACAGTGCTCGATGCTAACATCCTCTTCGCATGCCTCAAATCGCACGATAGCAGCCAGAAAATCATGTTGCGGCTGCTGGACGTGCTCCTTGTCGCGCTGCTGGTGCCCTGTTCCAGTGGGCTGGACACACGGTTGCAGACGCAGCTAGGTGCAGCTCCAATCGCAGAATCTGGCAAGAGCCGCCCGCTGAGGGGACGCTTCCTCCACATTACTGGTGAGCCCCGCTGCTCGTACTCGTACTGCCACGGCTCTTCTAATTATCCTGCTGCAGACTTCCATCCCGATCCCTACTACAAGACGTACTCGAGCACCAGGGAGAACGCTGCATGCCACCGCAAAAATGGCCCTGCAGGCTACTACGGCGCCGAAACGTCGGCATGCGACTCGCCCATATCTCTTGTCAACGCGACCATGGACTGGATAAAGCACAATGTGGCCGACGATATAGATTTCGTTGTGTGGACGGGCGACTCTGCGCGGCACGACAACGACGAGAAACTGCCGCGCACGCAAAATGAGATTGTTTCGCAGAATGAATTCATGGTGCAGAAGCTGACCGAGGTCTTTGGCAACGGTCACAACCCCGAGGACCCCACAAAGGCTTTCAAAATACCCGTTGTGCCGACGTTTGGGAACAATGACATTATGCCGCACAATATCCTGCTGGGGGGCCCGAACAAGTGGACCATGAGGTACCTGGATATTTGGCGAGGATTTATCCCAGAGGCGCAGAGACATCAGTTCCAACAGGGTGGGTGGTTCTCGGTCGAGGTCATTCCGGGGAAGCTGGCTGTGGTGAGTTTGAACACATTGTGAGTACAATCCAGATAGCAAATGGCAGGGGTGCTGATAAGCGTAGGTACTTCTTCACCTCCAACTCCGGCGTCGACGGATGCGCAAAGAAGAAAGAGCCTGGGTACGACCAGTTCGAATGGCTGCGCATCCAGCTCCAGATCATGCGGGACCGTGGCATGTCCGCCATTCTGATCGGCCACGTTCCACCTGCCCGCGTCAACAGCAAGGAGAGCTGGGACGAGACTTGCTGGCAGAAATATGCGCTTTGGGAGCGCCAGTACCGAGACGTGATTGTTGGATCGCTCTTTGGACACATGAATATCGACCACTTTATGCTGCAAGATTTCCACCACATCAATAAGGGTGCCAAGGACGGACTCATGGCGCCCAGCAACAGCAAAGCGAAGGCTAAAGTGCAAGGAGGTGGACTGTACTTGGACGGAGAAGTCACTGTGGCGTCTGCGTCCGACTATTTGATCGATCTGAGGTCGTGGTGGTCGAAAATTCCTTCACCTCCGTCGAAAAAGAAGAAAGGACAATCAATCGCAGAATACCTGGACGAGGAAAACGAAGAGTCACTATGGCATAAGACTCTTTCCGTCTTCTCCAGATCTCACAAGAAACAAAAAGACAGAGAGAAGAAGTCCTTCCTCGACAAAATCGGCGGCGAGTACGCAGAACGCTACAGCGTGTCCCTCGTCGCGCCCTCCGTCGTGCCCAACTACTTCCCCACCATCCGCGTCTTCTCCTACAACACCACGGGCCTCGAGCACCTCACCGTCTCCCCTGTCTCCAGCCAGGAAACCTTCAGCAACTCGCTCATCCAGAAGCTCGTCATGGACCACGACTTCGCCGACGACGACACGTACACGCGGGATACCTCCAGCGTGCTCCGGAAAAAGCACAAAGGTAGCGAAAGAGAGAACCTCAAGAAGCAGAAGAAGTACAAATTCAAGGTTCCCAAGCCGCCCTCGAAAAGCACGCCGCCCGGCCCCGCATACAGTCCGCAGACGCTCACGTTTACGAGCTACACGCAGTACTTTGCCAACCTAACGCATATCAACAACGATTTCGTCTCGCAAGCTGACACCGAAACGAAATCGCCAAACACCGACCACCCACCCACCATCTTCGGCCTGTCCGTCGACGAAAACGGAAACATCAACCCGGCGGGCTGGAAAGAAGGAAAGCACGGGAAACATCAGGGGAAGAAACCGCATCTTAAGCCGCGCCCGAAGAAGTTCAAATTCGAAGTTGAATATGATACCGAGACTGATAAGAGGTATGAGTTGAAGGATCTCACCGTGAGGAGCTTTGTAGATTTAGCGAGGAGGATTGGGAAGGGTGATCGGGTGAAGGGGGAAGAAGAGTGGGAGGCGGGGGTTTATGACGAGGAGGGAGAAGGGGGCGTGTATAATGGAGAGGGGAAGAAGGGGAAGAAGAAGGATAAGAATAAAGCGTGGTTGACGTTTGTGCGGCGGGCGTTTGTGGGGACGCTGGATCCCAGGGGGGTGGGCGTTGTTGCTGCTGATGGTTTACCGGCGCAAGATACGGATACGGATACTGAAGTGAAGGAGGAGGAGAACATCGAGTTATAAGGTCAAAGCCGCATAGATGGTTAGACGTGGGCGTGTATGTGGGTGTGGAGTTGGACTGGAGTGTGGTATACCCCCTTTTCTTATTCGTCTGCGTCATGTCATGTTCGTTTGAGATTCCGCGTAGCGCTCGTTTAGACTGCATCGGTTGGGTTGCACTTAGGTACTGCTGGCATGGGTTGGGCATAAGTGGCGTTTTGCATGGATTAGATCGCATGAGCTTATGTACCGATTATTAGACTTTGTATCCTGCTTGTGTGTGGTGCTGTGCTGGTGCGGTGTTGATGTGCAGTCCATGGGTGAATGAGTCGTGGTATGTGTACGTGGTTACATGTCTTGTGTCTAGATTTGTAGTGTAGATGGATACATGGATGGATGCATTGTCATCGTGGTATTTGCACTGCGTGTTTGTACAGGTTGTAGTGTCTTGTGCGGTGCATCGTTCTGGGGGGTTCTAGTACTAGGCATAGCTGGTGCGGTGTACGCGGTGCGGTGGACTTGGTACTGGGTAGAGAAGGAGTGGTCGAGGGCGGAGGACGAGGGATGGGGAGGGGATGTAGCGTGTCTGTGTTTGTGTGTGCGCGGCTGTGGCTGTGGCTGTGGTATCTTGAAGGGCGGATGGTGCTGGTGTTTGGTTGGGGGTTGTCGTGTAGGTTGGAGGTGAAGATTCGGTAGTTTAGGCGTATGGGGGATGAGGGTGTTGGCGGGTTGTATGCGGTTATGGGGAGGGAGTGGGAATGGGTAGAGTGGTGTCTGACGTTGGGCTGGATTGGTTCATGCAGGTAGCGGCTGAGCTGAGCAAATTTGGGCTGTGGATGTATGCAGGGGAGGAAATAGGGGTTGGGAATATGATATGGTGACAAGGTTGTGAGTGAGTTAGAACAAGGACGTAGTTGGGAGTGAATGTGGTTCGTGGATGATGAGGTTGTTTTACATGCGTGGTAGGGTGGAGTGTTAAGTTACTGTGTGGAAGTGCCGAGGATGGCTTGCGGGTACGTGTGCTGTTGGTAATATTTCCTTGAGACTGCTGCTTGAGCGGAGGATATAGAATCGGTTTATAGTTCTCCATTGTTGTAGCTTGTGTAGTTGGAAAAATATGGTGTTGAATTCGTGTGGTTGGAGTAGTGCAAGCGAGTATGGAGATGCCGAAGAGGAAAGAGAGAACTTTGCGTGACTTAAAGACATTCCAGATATACTGCGCACGCTAATATGCTTCTTAGAATATATATTTGTTGCTGATATTCTGTTATCTCATGATGTATAATGTCGAGGCAAAATGTGTAGCGGATTGTGCAGTAAACAGGAAAGTAGTGTGCAGGATCTAAGAGCTGCTTTACGAATCTGTCTACAGTAGATGTCAGATTATGAAGGCTGCTCACTCTGCTGGTCCTCCCTGTGAAGTTGCTGTTCCGTGCGCGCCCTACCCCTGTACGTCCCCAGCCACCATGTAGTAATTACGCGATTTGTTCAGCCTCGTCTAAACAGATCTCAGCTGCGACCCGTTCAGCCTTGCGGGAGTCACCCGGCAGCCTTATTAGCGACGAAGAAGTGGCCTCTTCAACTTATTCCATCCCTACCACAGCCACTGACCGGAGTTCATACTTCTTGCGCGTGCAAGCATTTACCATCTGTTGATAAAATCGTATTTGAAACTTCTCAACATTGGCAGTCGGTCCGGCGCTTACCTCTTCAGCACACAACACCCCGCCTTACCTGCATGTCTCGGCGTCGCCCATTCCAACTGTAGTTTCTTACAAACAAAGGCAACCGAGACCGTAGCACTTGCACCCAAAATCTGGCCACGATGGATCCATTGAGTATCGCCGCCGAGCTCGCAAGCGTGACTTCGATCACGATGCAAGCGCAAAAGGCTATAGAAGAGTTGTGTCAGTCTATGAGATCTGTTCCAGAGACGCTGAACAGAATCAAGTTTCATCTGCCACACCTGATAGAGATCCAGACTTTACTTGTACACCTATTCGAAGACCAGAACCACATTCCGACTTCTGTTCTGTTGAACCATCTACGAGTAGTACTCGAGAGTCAAAGGGCCACTATGACAGAGCTGTTGGCACTATCACGATTCAGAAATACTCCAAAGCAGATCTTCCTAGGGTTGTCCCAGCAAGACAGAGGGAAGAGGGTGTTGGCTAAACTGGAAGTGGAAGTGAGGTCGATGTCGCTTTTTATACAGATGATTCAAGTGAGTGAATCTACGCGCCTCGCTCGACTTACTGCTTCACAACCTGGGACACCATCGCTTCAGCTACTACAGAGAGAGCTTGCGAGTGTTTTACCTGACGCTCGACACAAAGGGCTTGATCGGAAACCTTCTCTACCCGCCCTTCCTAGAGATGGGTCATCTAGCGCCTTTCTTAAACGTATGACCAGAAGATGGGAACGTTATTATGATAAAATCACGTTCATCCCCACAGATGATGATAGCCCAGATGTATCAAGTCAGTCAGAGAGGCGAAGAAGCTTCTACGTCAAGCTTGAATATCACGTATGTCGGGCGAGCGACATTCGTTTGACCACCACTAACATTGAATAGGACCACCAAGATAATAGGAAGCCCGAACTTAAGGAGCTGAGAAGAAATCTCTTGGGTTCTGTCCTCTCCAATCTGGATGTCGCAGCGAGTGTTGTAGCAAGCTCGTCATCGGAACCTAGCCTAGGGAGCCGAGGTAAATTATTCCTGATGTGAGTTCCGACCGTCTCATGAAATTTCCGCCACTCAAAAGACAGAAATTTGACAAAATCTTCAATGTATGAACAGAGTCGGCGAATCGATTTCCAGCACGAATAATACACTGCCTTTTACCAAAGACACATTCCTATCCATTGCGGACAAAATCAAGCTCCCTCCCGCATTCTTCAAAGCATTGATCACCGGTAAGACTTTGTCCTTCCCAACGTCGTGTCCATGGGTAATACTCATCAAATGGATCTACAGGAACGCCACAATCCATTCCCTGCCTTGGAGAAGGTAACGAAGAAGGTCAGTTTACAGTTTTGACACCCCTAGCGACGATGCTCATCCCTCAGGCTTCATTTTTCGCACGCCTAAGTCAGTGGAGGGAAACTGGATTCTGGGGTTGTCATGGCCTTCAAACTTCTATGACCTACGAGGATTCTTGTACGGTTTGCAAAGTGGCGAGGTGGAATCATTGGTACGTTTATCTATGATAATGTGTTCAACAAAGGCACAATCATTTATCCTCATTTAACTGAAAAACTCCATAATCTCATCAGAAAAGCCCCCTGCCCCAGCCTGCATTGAGACGTTCAGAAGTTAGACAGTGGAGTCTAGTGTAATACAACTCACTATAACTCTAGACTTTCGACCCGGTTTTGTATCATGCAGAAGCTACTTGCTAATTGCATGCATAGGCCACACACCTTCACGACAGTTATCTGGAGCTACAACACCCGATGAGCTTGCCTGTCATTCTTTGTGAGATGCTGACCGAAAGTGATTCCAACGGCATCAAAAGACATGCTGCTACACTCTACGGGGTTGAACTGAAGACCAAAACTGCTCTGGTAGGCATTCAACCTTTTCAATGTGACTAGAAGGGGCTAATAGTGGACAGAATACAGGCAGTTCCGATACTCAAGGACCAGACTTTGGAGAGATGACGAGAAGCTTGAACACCATCATTTCACGCCTTGCGTTCCACGATATGAGGATACAAACGAATAGTCTTCGTGGATCAGATCCAAGACCAGTTGAAGGCTATCAGAATTCGCTTGGATGACACAAATAGAACGATCAGCGATAAGGGACGCTCGAACCTTATTACCGCTACGCGATCTCTGCAAGAACGACTAGTGCACTTGAGGACGGAACATCAGGCTCTGGGGCTCGAGATTGCTCTCAATCAACGGATTGCACAGAGCCAATTGGAGATCGTAAGTCAGTCGTTTTACATTATGCATAAGTGTTGTTGCCTTGCTCACTAATGAAAGATTTACAATCTCGTGGCACAGCGTGATAGCCGTGACAATCGGAGCCTGGCGGAAATTTCCACGGAGATTGCAATTAGGACGAAAGACGATAGCTTCGCCATGAGAACCATTGCAATCATGAGCATTGCATTCCTTCCTGGGACTTTTGTCGCGGTAAGTACCCCCAGATCTTTTTTGTGAGCTCGTAAACTGATTGAAATAAGTCTTTCTTCTCTATGAGCATGTTCAATTGGCAAGCCCCAGAAGGTACCTCAGTTCTATCCTCCCGGTTCTGGATGTACTGGGCAGTCACGGGCCCTCTAACACTAGCGGTGTTCCTTGTCTGGTTTTTTTGGTATCGGGCGCATCAAAAGAACGATACATATGCAGAGAAGCTACGATCCCGCATACTGTCACAAGACGTTCAACGACCAACAACTAAAGGGAACTTCTGGAAAGACAAGGTTTGGTATCATTGGGCAGGGAGGTCGGCAAGAGCGAAAGACGAGGAAAAGCTGGCAGTGGGTATTGAGGAACATGGGTTTCCGAAAGTTGCGACTGCTCCTTCTACTGCGGAGTCTGTTTTGAGACAGCGGGTGCCAACTGCGCAGGTGGTGAGGGCGGACACGATACCTCAGGGACCTTTAAGATGATGTGAAAGCAGCTATCCGTGATATCAGATTAGGCGATTGGTTATGAAACGATATATATATATATATATATATCTTGAAAAAGCTTCCATTGCGTTTCAGTCTGTT
Source organism: Paracamarosporium sp. OC-R06-R3 (assembly GCA_019828545.1). Lineage (NCBI taxonomy): Eukaryota > Fungi > Ascomycota > Dothideomycetes > Pleosporales > Didymosphaeriaceae > Paracamarosporium > Paracamarosporium sp. OC-R06-R3. The sequence continues at coordinate 7,468 of JACVRA010000053.1, read as the reverse complement.
TTTCGTGGGTTACTCGATGGCATTCACCTTTAGGAGTTATTTATTAATTGGGTATTAGTTACGATGTGGATTGTGTGAATTTGATAGCATTTTTTCGGTAAACGAATAGGACTATAAGGAGCTAGAGAAGGGTATATGGGCCTAGCAGTATTACCAACCAAACAAGACTTCCCCAACCAACCGCTCGCCGGACCGAAAGCGTGGAGCCAAGGCTAGCCTTCTAAGCGACCGGTTTCACACTCTGTGGATTATGAAACACATCTTTTGGATCAATTGCGGCTTTGATCTGTTTTAATCGTGGCAGATTGGATCCCCAGTACTTGCTCGGACCATCCTCACCTAGCGCACGATCAACGTACCCAGCATAGGCCCCAAGATCGTGGCCTACACCATCCGTAACGACCTTATTCAGACCTGTGAGGAAGTTTCGGATCTTGTCGTTGACGCGACCAAATAGATTGATTGCGTACGCCTGGTGGTAGAATAACGCGTCGCGGTGACCGTATGCTGTGGCGTCTGGGGCGAAGTCGTTGGTTGCGCCGCCTTCGAGGTCCCAGATGACGAACCAGGCGAGGGTGCCTTTGTCTGTTGAATCAATATATTTGAAGAGTGTGTCGATCGCGTCGTCCGGAATAAGATCGTCTTTGGTGTAGGCGAGGGATTTGGCGTAGAAGTTGGATTGAATGCCGCCGCCAAGCTCGAGGGCTGTGCAGAGTTAGTACGAACAGTACAGAAAGAGTAATCAGCTGTGTGGAGACGGATGCATTCGCATCATCGCATGATACAAACAATATTGGCACTTACCTATATCTTCAGCCCAATGTCCAACAACGCCAAGCCAATCGTCCAATACAATAACACTTTCATCTGCATTTGGAAGTTGACTGGAAATGTTCAAACTGTCGAACTCGGCTTGCGGCCCAAAATACGTGCCAGTGACTATTACACCGAGTTCGGTTAGGATAAACTGAGACGCGAATTTGCGAGACAGATCCGGATCAGATATCAGCTTCTGCCACTTCTTGAACGCATCTGCCTTGTCCTGCGTGCTCCCCACCTGAATCCCATAGCTATAGAGCGTCATCTTGTCAGGCTCGGCCTGCGTTCTGACCTTGAACTCTGTGATGATACCGAAACTTGCTCCGGCGCCCTTGAGTGCCCAAAACACATCTGCGTTCTGATCCTCTGATGCGCGGACGATGGATGAGTTGGCGAGAACAACTTCGACTTCTTCAACATGGTCTAAAGCTGAACCCCACATGCGTGAGCTGGGCCCCAGACCCCCAATGGTAGCATGACCTCCGATACCAACCTGTGGGCAAGTACCGTGGGCCATTGCTCGGTTTCCATTATCATGAAGACGCTTGGTAACGTCGCGGAGAAGGGTACCACCTCCGATAGTTGCTTGCCATGTTGTTTTGTCCATGCTGAACTGTTGGAAATTCTTAAGATCGACTACGATTGAACCATCTTCACCCCCAATACCTGTATTGTACGTTAGTAACAGGGATGTGTGGGTTCGGAAAGAATTTACCATAGTTCGCGTAGCTGTGCCCGCCACAGCGAGGCTGCACTTTCAGGCTATTGTCAACCGCGCATTTGACGATGGCAGCAACTTGCTCCGATGTCTTTGGGTAAGTGACTGCAGCCGGAGTCACAGGGATATCGAGATTGTAAGGCTTTACGTGAGATAGCTGGTAGCCGACTGTGGATTTCCCAACGATGAGACCTGTGTCGTTTCCGACTGCAGAGATCAAGCAGCTTTCGACAGCACTTGGTTTGTTACCCATTGCGCCGTTCTTTGATTTGATTAGAATAGGAATTGAGGAAAGACACGCGTGCGCAGGCGTTGCAGCACGGGTCCCCAGGATATGTTACTGAGAAAGGCTCCGTCTAGGGATGGCACTCGATATTGAGAATGGTGTCGACGAGTCCGAGAACGCCCCGGGACATACGCAAACAAAAACGTCAGATGACACACCCAATTGCGCGGCACGGTCGGTGTTTGCAACTCTTACGGGTGCACTTCCCAAGGATTCCAAAGCCCTCCTTGTGGACTGCGGCAATAACCAGCAACACGCTCAAAGGGCGAAGAAAATCCACAATCGCGAAAGAACGCCGAAATTGAGCAAATCATTCCTAGATGTACGGCATCTCGTCTATTTTGTACAGACGCAGCGCCTCAATGTGCATGGTTGCCCTGCACCATGCTACCAATTGCCCCTAAAACCCTCTGCCAATCGCACAACTACCCTTCGCCCCGAGCATAGCGGATGAAACATGTCGAAAAACCCAGAGGCAAAAAGCTGGGGAAGGTCGTACGCTAATCCATGTCTACTCGCAGCGAGACGTTGCTTGCGAGGAGCTGCCAAGCGGCATGCGCGCACGTTGACTGGTCGGAGATTGGCGCTTGTCCATTTAACCCAGATTGCATGCCTGTTCGAATCCTGGCACAGAGAGGGGTCTGTGACAGGGTATCGCCATGAGGAGAGACCGTCGTTTGCGTATTGCGACCTTCCGAAGGGAGGCGAATTTTGGCCTGCAAGCAGTCGTGCGAAAAACGAGATCCATCTCCGTAGCAGCACGTGCAGGTGCTGTATGCAGGTGCTTGCATGTGTGAAGGCTATGATGTCATTTGCATCCTGCGTGTCCGTACGTGCTCGTACGTGCTTTGGTTTTGACTCGTTGTCTGCTGTTGCTCTACCATCTGTGTCATTCCCAGCCGTTCTGATTAGTTGGTTTAATAAAAGGCTGTTGGCACAGGGTTGGAAGCAGCAGGGTTGCTCGACAACTATTCGCTGGGAAACTGCCACTCAGAGCGCTTTGAGGTTATTCGCGATGTAGAATGACGGAGAATAAGGGAAAGTTTCCTCGAAGAGCGTGTGAAATGGTCGGTATATACCGATGAAGCTGTCGCTTGAGCGGAGCAGCTTGTTTACCTCAGTCAAGAACACCTCGACTCCACAGCTATTTTATATCTTTTGCATCGCTACATTTTCATACAAGATAAGACGACCTTCCAAAGATCTGCAGGTACTACCACCCGAGCCTACCGGTATCATCAGGTATTTTCGCTCACCAATATTCATGTCAAGAATACACTTCCCTCACATTTCATACAGAGCACACCTCCCATCAGACATTCTTCAAGATTCCCTTACCCTGCGACCGCCATTCTCGTGCTGATTCTGGCTCTTTGTAACCCCACAACCGTCAGGATGGGCTGTAAATCTTCTAAACCGTCGTACGACCCCGACGCATACCGCCCAGCGCCAGCTCAACGCGTCGGAGCCGGCAACCCAGCTTACGATGCCTATGCCGCAGAGCAATATGCAAAGATGAAGAAGGACAAGAAGAAGAAGAACAAGAGAGCTCTTGGAGGGGTGGCCGCAGGGGTTGCTGCTATGGGGGGTTGCTAGAACAACAGGGCATCGCTATAGGGTGAGACCATTGTTTGCGTGTTATGACCTTCCAAAGGAGGCAGATTTTGACTCGTATGTAGCTGTAGAGGAAGTAGTCTGTATTTTATTACTTTTTGTACTCAGACTTGCGCCGAACGTTTGCCAAAAATCAACAATCAGATGGGAAGCAACCGTGCGAAAAGTGAGATTCATATCCGTAGTGACACGTACAAGTGTAGGTGCTGTATGCAGGTGCTTGCATATATGAAGGTTATGATGTCATCTAAACTCTGCATGCTCGTACTCGTGCTTTTGTTTTAACTCGCATAGGGTTTCATAATCCACAGCTAGTAGGGCTAAAGTAAGTACCTGTGCACACTTACACAGACTTAGTGAACATTCTTTGCCCAATATAACTTAGATCGAAAGCTGGAAAGGACAAAGTATTATTAATGGCGATAAGTGGTGTTCATAGGTAGTGACCGCTACTTGCGTTGCTTATCAAGAGTTATAACGACTCGATGCTAAAGACCTTTATGTCCTGAGAGTCATATATTACCCTTGGTAATGAGCTTGCGTACGTCCGCGAGTCCTTATCTGCAGGACATCTCAGGGTTTCAAGAAGGTTCCCGGACCATGGCCACTGGTGGCTTTTCGCCAGAGACCACGGCGTAATCCCCTCCTGATCTGCGATTCTTTCAGCCCCATGGAGTAAAAGTAACTCTACCACCTCCCTATGACCCTCGTTCACAGCAAGGTGCAGTGCTGTCCGTCCCTGATAATCCGTCAAATCTACCATCGCCTTTCCATCTAGTAGCATTTGCACCATCTCCCCGTAGCCTTGCTTCACAGCACACATCAGTGCAGTTCGTCCCGCTATATTCGATTCGTTGATTTTGACCAATGGCTGGTTCTGTTTCCAGAGAGGTTTGATATTGGTCAAGAGTAGCTGAACTACTTCTTTCTGATTCCTTGTAGCAGCCAGATGCAACACTGTGTTCCCCTCGTTGTTTTTGATGTTGGCATCCGCTCCTGCTTCGAGAAGAGACTGGACTGAATCTCTCTGTCCCCTCATTCCGGCTCTCATCACAGCCGTGTTGCCTTCATAATCCCAGATGTTGATTTGAGATAGCAAATGATGGCTGTTAAAGCGTTCCAAGAAGAAGTCGACCACATCAGCGTAACCCTTTTCAGCCACAATCATCAAGAGGTTCACTCCCATCTCTTTGATTTCGTAGGTCATCCACTGAGGATCCGTTCCTTTCAGCAGAAGAGAGACAACATCCGCCCTGTGTCTCTCAGCCGCATATGCTAAAGGAGGCCATTGGCTGCGATCGGCCCAGTTCGGATCTGCACCACCTCTGATCAGAAGTTCTGCGAAGTCGTAATGTCCTTTCTCTGCTGCCCATGAGAGGGCGCCGCGTCCGGCCTCGTCGCTTTGATTGAGGTTCAATCCGGGTTCGCCGAGTAAATATTGCAGCATTAGCATATGCCCTTGACGGGCCCAATGTAAGAGATCGTCCGAGTGTGTGCTATCTGTGTAGCTCGGTTCCATATCTTCCCAGTGCCATTGCTTATCCAAGGAAGCTATGAGAGTGGCCTCATCTATTTCGGTTCAGCTATGAATAGTATATGACTGAGATATTGCTCGAAGATGACTCACCTGTACCACGGAATGCAGCTATCCGGAGCGCTATCCAGCCATACTTGCGAGCGATCTTTGCCCTAGCTGGGTTGAGTCCTATGTCTGTAGCCTGGTGTTGAAGCATCTTGTAAATTCCCTTGAAGCCTATATCTCTTCCTTTGGTATGATCGCTGCGACAAGCGAGATGATACAGCTGTCCAAGTGTCTCGAAGTGATGAAGTGCCTGGTCTTGCGGGAGGTTAGGAATATCGCACAACCACTGCGACCAAAGCTCGGCTGCCTCCCACGCATTGTGCGTTCGATAATCTTCTATCGCTGCTCTAACAACAAGGAAGACATATCCGATGCCTAGAACACCAAACTTCCGGACCATGACTGGAACAATACAGGCATAAGCGTCTTCTTCAGAACCGAGTCCACTCTGTTCAAAGCCCTCGGCCAGTGTTCTCAATAAGGCATTCTCTAGAAGTAGGTTACCAGTTCGGAATAGCGGGTCCACACGATTCGTAGTTTCACTCTCGATTTTTGGCCGTCGAAATTTATCGAAAGCAGCCGCCAGTAATGCTATATATATATCTTGAGCGCACATAGAGGTCATTGAGCTCTGAGACGGGATGAATAACCCAGTGGCCATACTGTCCTCTGTAGAAGGTGTAGGGTGTTGTGTTGCCTGCCAACCAAATAGTTGGTATGACGACTTGTCTTCTAATACCCATTCTTTTTCATTGTGCATATGTACCTGTAGCTGAATTAGCTGATAGAAGGGGGAACGATGGAAGGAAATTGAATTAACGGATTGTAACTTTGCCTCTGCCAAAGTCGATCTCCTTTGGATCCAAATGGCATACCACATCCGGACATAACTGAGCTGCCTCTCATTCAAGTTAGGTGCTTCAACAACATCTATGAGTCTTGCAGTGGCCATGGATGGATGCCTCCTATCGCTGTCACTGTCATCAAAATAAGTCCATAGGCCAATTAAGGCTTCAAGTTCAGCACTGTCTACTCGCCACAATCTTCCCTTATCTTTATGCAGCCGAAGAAAGAAAGGTTCGGTTTTGGTTCGAACACGTTGCTCTTCTGTCAAGGTGGTACCGCGAATGGTGATTGGCAAATACCAAGTCACTTCCTCATCCTGATACACACCAACTTGGTTTGATAAGGCATTCAGCGTGTGTTCAATCACAGCTTGTAACTGAAGAGCCGTTTGACGAGCAGGCAGATTCTGCCATGCTGAGCCACCATCATTTTTAATCAGGCGAGCAAGGCGAGCTCTGATCTTGATTGATCGTAAAACAGGACTCAACTTCTGAAGGGGCCTGATCGATTCTGTTGCCTAACTTTCAGTAAAAATTCACGATATTATTTGAGAGAACGTTCAAAGCTGATGGATGCATCTTGCATCGGTGTGTAATGAAAATCATACCTAAAAACTCGACCTTTTGAGATCGAGAAACGGACAATTGCTCAGTCTTTCCAATATGGCAGGAGAGAAAGTCCAATTCATGATTTGTGGACATCTTTGTATCTTCGAGAATGTGTTCACTTTTCATACGTTGTGTGCGGAGGCCTGCTCGGATTATCGCCATCAATAGAGTAGACCCAAGTTGTGCTAGCGTGACAGATGGATGTATGGCACGCAGACCGATGAATTGTAGTGCAAACCCGACAATCGATGAGGTAACAGCAACCCAGAGTTGTGTTTCACCGGCACTGGCAGTGTTTCTTGTCGAATGAATATAGGATCTACTTTTACTTTTTCCGATGAAGGAGCCAAAAACCTGATCACCGATCTTTTGGTCGCCCGGCTGGATCCAGTATATTAGGCTTGAATAACCTTCTTTCTGTTTGTAATAAACCTCATTCGTGCTTTTTTCGATTATTCGTGCACAGAGGAATATACCAAAGCAGAGAAATACTGTACCAGCAACCGTAAATGGTAATCCATAAGACGGCACCACAAAGTCGTCTTCCACGAAACGTTCGGGAAAGTGGAAAGTCGCAAAGCAAGCATACATGAGAACACCTTGTGAGTATTAGCATTTTGTGAAACTGCGTGTATTTGGCATCGATTTGAATACCATTAGTTGCGTGAGAAACCCCTTACCGGTCTGTAATACTACAGAAAATATAGCAGTAGCAATGTACCATCTAGGGTGGAATCTTCTAACGCCAATGTTCAATGAGAGATTAGGCGGTGGATGTGCCCTCACTAGCCTCTCTTCAACATGATGATTCATTTTAGATCGTTTTACCATTACCCAGCTTGCATTCTCGGTTTCTGAAAACAGGTCAATGTTTGCAGTGTAATTAGAGATCCCATCCTGGTCTTCTCCAAAGTATGCTGCATCGTCAGTCGTCTTACGACAACAAACTTCAAGTAACGTAACTAACGTGTCTGTGCGCGTAAAGCCCGGATTCG
>JACVRA010000529.1:0-171412 GCA_019828545.1 Paracamarosporium sp. OC-R06-R3 | reverse complement strand
GTAGAAAGCGTAAAAAGAAGCGGATTCAACAGCGAGGTACCCTATCAAAGGCAGAGGGAGAGGATATTATTGCTCAAAAAGACGTTGAGCAGCAGTTAGAGGGGGAAATGCGTCAGGGTAAGGCGCGCGCAGGTACGAGCCGGCAGGCTTCAGCGCGCTGCAGCCGCTGTAGAGAGACTAGCCATAACGCGCGAACATGTACAAAGAAGACCTGAAATACTTCTTAATATAGGGTAGCAATTATATTTAATTATAATATTACGTTGTTGAGCTGGGTCGCTATAAAGGCGCGTAAAGTTGGTAGGGGTGCCCACTCGCTTATACTGCCCGCTCGCTTATAAAGTACGTTATCAAATCTGCTCATTGCCATGAACCAACGGCGAATTTTTCATCCTCTATCCGATCCTGCCCATACCCTACTGTTTAGCTTTTTATTGGCTAGCCCTATAGTCAGGCTGCAGGCAGCAAAGACACCGCGCCATCGGGTCCAGCTGGCCAGAGTTCTGGAAAAACTTGTTCCGAAACTACTGCAGGTGGAGAAACTTTGTTTGTTTGTTTCAACGTGCGACGTGCGTGTGCCAGGTACCCGGGCCTGCATCCGCCCGTAGTCTTCTCAGCACGTGACCGGAGGGTAACGTGACCTAGGGGCCTTCGGAAATTGGTGCAAAACAGTCGCCTTTTCAAGGTAATTGTGTAATCTCCAGCCCTAGGGAGATCTACTGTTGAGGTAGAAAATTCGGCAAAAGTGAACACTTCTGGCCTAGTGGATAGAAGGGCTTATATAGGCTGCAATATCTACTCGGTCGTGAAATGAATTATATATATATCGAATTTTGAGAACATTGCAAAAGCGAAACTTCTTATTGAAGCACTTCATCTTTTGACGTGGGTATCTGAATGGATGTGTTTATACTTCGTCGATGGCGTGTCCGCTGGTAATTCGGCGGGCGATTCTCCAGGTAATTCGTGGATGCGACGTGAGATGCCTCCAGCTCCATCTGATTTTTGTCCATCCATTTTGTGGATATAATATGTGTTGCCTTCCGCTTCGACCAGTTTTTGTCCAGACATTTCGTGAATGTGATGTGTGTTGCTTTCAGCTTCATCATTTAAGAATCTACCGTCACCCATGAGTTCTGGTCCCATGCCACCGGCGACTTCATTAGCAAGGCCGTCGCCCATTTCAACCTTGACCTGATCACCGCCGAATTGACCCAACATTTGAATGTCGGACCCTACTAATTTACCCATGTTGGCAGCCTTCTTGCGGCGGCGATACATCATGAAAGTTATGAGGGCGAGTACTCCTACCACGACAGCAATACCAACAGCAATTCCTGCAATAACGCCAGCGTTCAGGGAGCCACTAGAAGTAGAACCGGCCTCACTTCCACCGTTACTGCCATTACCAGCTCCTGGACTGTTTTGTCCGGGAGGTGGGACGACGGCAACTATTTTTTGCTCTGTTGAGGATGACGGGTAGAGAGCCTGGGACAAGTTGAAAACTTGGCGATGGTAATCAACGGACAGATGAGCGCTTTGAAGGAAAGTCCGACCAAGAACGTACTGACTATCGTTCGCTGCACGTTTTATGGGAAAGTATAGCCGGTTAGAAGAAGAGTTGGTCGGATCAAGTTTTGCTGTGTGGTAAAAGCTCCAGTAGGGCATTTTGATAGCTATAGCGCCTCTAGAGGTCTCTGGTCCCACGGTGAAGCGCACTGAAGGGTTCTTCTCTAGGAGGGTCTGATGCAAGCTGGAATCCAGCAGGTATAGTTCAGCTTTGCTGTCCCAAGTGAGGCCGAAAGCCTTTTCGAATTTCTGGCACACGCTTGTCGGCAGCCAAATATCAGCAATCATTGTGCTAATGTAGGCAATTATCTTGTCTTCGCTGTTGAGGAGCGATTCGCTGCTCAGGCTGGTTGTGATGCTCTGGACGGCAACTTGAAAATCAAACGATATGTCTTGGCCAAAGGGAAAGGATACTGAGTTTGGCTGGAAACGGGCAGTGTCGTAGCCTCCCAAGACTAAGTTTCCGAGGACTTTGGGAGCCATGTTGTATGCACCTGCAGTGTACGACCAGCTAAGACTAGAGATTGGGTTATCAGTCTTTTTAAACAGGTTGTCCATGAGACTGGGAATAGGATTATTGTAGTCTGTAAAATTGACGGGTCGCGGATTCACCGCCAAAGATCCAACCCAGAAATCTTTCGAAGTGATGCCCACGATGCTCTGGTTCTTCAAGGTGGGCATATTGTCCCCAACCCAGCCCAGAGTGAGGTCGTCCCATCCAAACAAGCCGGGGGCCTTCAAGCCGACTCTTTCTTCAAGCACAGGGTTGGTGTTGTAAGTTCCAAACTGGTCCCAGGTAGAAGACTTGTTACGGTTAAAGATTCGGCCGCGTGAGTCGGTGCATTCGCCGTCGTTGGCGCCGCACGCCTCGGATATGATGGTCCATGTCGAAGATTGGTCGTGGGCAGGCAAGAGGCGAATCTGTTGCGATGGAGTGCCTACTTCGACGCGAAATGTGCTCCAGGGCCCGTCATTGCCCTCCCTAGAAATGTTAGGGGAGTTCGAGGCCTTGGACATTCACTCACCAGAACTGGCTTGGAGGAATGCTCAACGGCTTGCCAGCAGTGTGTAAAGCCAGCGCCAGTGTACAGAGCACCAAAAGCCGGGCGAACGTCGCAAGGCGCCATACACCGCCATCCACTGCCATTCCGTCCGAGAGCACGACGGTACGACCGTCGACGACAACAATGGATCGAAGAGCAGATCTGGCGAACAATACGCAAGCGAGGTGACGAGCTGCTTACTAGTATAGCACCCGTAGAAGGTACCCGTCCGCCTAGCTGCCGAAAGCGTAGTCACTGGTGATAATACAGTGCATGCAGTATTGCGTGAATGGATCCGGGAAATTCAGCGATTCGGATAAACGATACAAGGTAAGCTCAACGACAAGGATGAAAACGATCTAAGTAAATGGCCCCCGCACCGGACAGGGGGCGCGACCCGTCTAGAATTGAGAAGGTCAAAGAATGTTTTATTCCCATGGTGTATTGGATGTCTCTCCAGACTAAGAATACTGAACCACTTGGTACAGCGGTCGGCCATGTGTAACAGACTTGAGTCGATCGGATCCGCATAGTCGAACCCCAAGGCTCAATAAAATTTCATGGCATTTGCGCACGGTCTGCTATTTTCCCCTGCTAGTGCTTTACTGAGGTGGGGTTGGGGAGGGGAGGCTGCGCTGTGCTGCCCTTTGACTACCAATGTGTACCATCGTGCGCGCGTAATGGATGCTGAATTACTACCATTGCACCATTGTAGTAATTGGGTCGCATGTTCCCAATCTATGTCTGCAAAGTCAATTGGCTGCACCGGCGAGTGTAACTTTGGGTGCCAGCTGTGTAACATTGGTTGCCTTGCAACTTGCCTTTTTTCTACCAGATTGTTACTAAATTATACCACCCCCCATATAGAACAGCAAATTCGATTGGCTGCACTAGCGAGTGTAGCTTTGGGTCGCAGCCGTGTAATATCGGTTGCCTTTTTTCTTCTACCCGATTGTCACCAAATTGAAATCAGCCCATATAGTAGAACACGAGTGGACAGCCTCATGAACATGCAAATCCACTGTAAGCAAACCAAAACATCTCCCACAAACAAAAGCCCAAATTGATATAAATTACCCATAGTTGCTGGGAACATGGTAACTACTAAATGTCCCCATCGCAACCAGGACTGACTAGATTCCAGCTTGTTACACGGCGCAACAGAGTACAACAGGATATCCATCATCCTTAGCGACATCAATTACTTAGGCTACATAGTTTTCTCAAGATTGATAGCATGGATTTCCTTACGAGAGCATTGGCGTTGACGACAGCGCCATTGAGTACAGGCACCGGTACCGGGGACATAAAAGGCCCAAGGGCGACGGAAACACCGTTGTTCAAGAACTCTTCGGCATTCGCATCAACATTGTCGTCAACGTCCACATCTCATACCCCAAGCCACCTATCATCTAATTCTTCCTCTGTGTCGGCGTTCAGTATACCAGCTACTAATGCCACACAATCATTCACCTCACACGCTGTAAACATAACGTCTCCGCCGTTTTTCAGCCTCAATCTCAATACCACCCGAGATCCAGATCTGAATAACGCAACCGAATGCTGGCCTTACTTCTGGTCCTACTCGCAAGCACATTGGGACTGGTACTATTCCCACCAAGAAACTTACACTACTACCACTACCGTCTACTCCACAATCTTGTCTGGTTACCCCCCTTTTCCAACTGCAACCGGGAACGCTAGCTTGGGTGGAAATTACAGCTGGACCAGCTATTGCGATGGCATGCCTCGTTTTACTGATGCGGCCGCTGCGTCCAAATTCACCAAGACTTTATTGGCAACTCCCATCGTAACAAGCTTCGTGCAAAAAAGTCTGAGGTATCAGGATCCAACAGAGTCTAATCCATATCCAGAATCGAATTTTCCGTCCTGCGAGATTCACGGAGCGTCCGAGTGCAGCAACATGTGGTCTATGTTTGCTACATCACTGTTGAAGAGCACAGCATCGTGGGAATCAAAGAATGTTTTCACAATCTCTGTGCCCTCACCACCTACGGCCGTGGTTGTGAACGGGAAATCTACACCATTGATCACTGCAGCACCCGGTCAACTTCCACCTTTGCCACTTAAGAACAATACGTATGTGCCTCGAAACGGTCATGCCGGCAGCGCATGGTACATTGACGATGCATGGAACTTTATCGGAGAAACCACAATCGTGCCCGGACAAGAGGTGACCTTCACCTTCAATGCCCAAGAAACCATAAACGACTTCAAACCTACTGGCCCCAGCGGTTGTGCCCGCCCATCCCCCTCTATAGATGCGGAATGCTCAAAAACCAAACTTTGCACCATAGAAGGCCAGCACGTTGAGGTGATCTATTTCCCGCCGCTAACTAGCTCAAGAGACTTGTGTGCAAACACCAATCCATGGTACAACAGATACTCGCAGAGCATCTATAAACACTCTCATCAGAGCGCAGTGGTAAACGGCACGACGTTCTGGGCCGATAAAGCCTACGTGAAATACAATACAGTTTCCGCCTACAAGTGGTGCGAGTATGGCTTTGGACTGGGCAGTACAAAAGTACCTTTACGCAACACCTACACGAACACCTACGTGGAAGTCGAATCGAGCGATTTAGCGACCATATGCGGAATACAATTCAACCCGGTTCGGCCCTATGGACTCGTAATTGCCGCTACACCCGTCCCGATGAACTTTGCCGATTTGCAAGCGCCAGTGCCCAAGAGTGCGTATATGTGCCAGCCACTCTGCTACCCCGGATGTGATTACATCTTGGAAGACAACTACAATCCGAATTTGGCCGTGCCGCCGCAAGTCAGGGGCTTGGACCCGGAATGGGCTGACTGTGTGCCCTTCTTCGAAGGGACGCCGGATCCACCCATTGCATTGACCGCGATACCTGATTTCCTTACGTCAATTACCATTGCACCCCAGCCGGGCAGTATACCGACCCAGCCGTCCGAGCCCACACGACCTATTGACCCGCCTGCTGATCCCACACGACCTGATAACCCACCTGCCGATCCGCCCGCAAGTACAAAAAACCCAATTCCACCACCCCAAGACCCTTCCAACGACCCCGCTCAGCCAAGAGGAGGAAACCCACCTATCACCACCGGCGGAAGCCCACCCATCAACAACGATCCCTCGCAACCAAGCCAAGGGGTTCCCGGCGGCACATTCGACCCTCCCGTCTCCTTCACGCTCACTCTCGGTCCTGGTGGCGGTAGTGTTAGTGGTGGCGGGGCCCCATCCCAGACAACTCTGTCCCTTGGACCGCTACCACCTCAAGCAACCAACACGGCACCGAACCAAGGTCAAGGTCAAGGAACCGGACCAGATCAAGGCCAAAACACGGGCACAGGATCCAACCAAGGTCAAGGAACAGGCCCAGGATCCAACAATCAAGCCGGAGGCGCCCAAGGTCTCCAACCAGGAACAACAACCCCCATAAACGGCATCCCCATCACCATCCAACCAGACGGCAGCATCGTCGTCACACTTCCAAACAACAACAACAACGGCGGCAATAGCGCCCCACAAACCCTCCGCCCCGGGCAAGCTCAAATCTCCGTAAACGGGCACACCGTCTTCGTATCTCCCTCGGGCGACGCCGTCGTCGTGGACGGGCAAGTGCATAATGTGATTTCCCCACAATTATCAAACACTGTTTCTGCTCAAGGAGGAGGAGGTGTAGGTAACAACAACAACAACCTCCCCATTACCATGAACCCTGACGGCTCTGTTTCTGTAATGGTAAACGGTGTAACGCAAACCCTACAACCAGGAGGTTCCCAAGTCACGGTAAACGGACGCACAGTTTCTCTTTCCTCGACTGGGGAAGTCATGGTAGATGGTCAATCCTTTCCTTTGAACCGCTCCTCTTCCTCTTCATCATCTACCCCGCCAACCCTCCCCATGACTCTCAACCCCAACGGCTCCATTTCCGTAACCGTAAACGGCGTGTCACAGACACTCCAACCTGGAGGCCCACAAATCACAGTAAACGGGCACACCATTTCGCTAACCACAAATGGCGACATGGTCGTGGATGGCAAAGTGTACACTGTGACCCGCTCCACAGATTCTTCTGGAAATCTTGTTGTTATTACGGGTCCGGATGGGGCGAGAATGACGATTTCAGCGGCACCTGCAAAGGCTACAACGGCAGCGGAAAAGGCTGTAAGTAGTAGTGGAAGTGGGGACTTGAAGGCTTTGGAGACTGGGAGTTCGTCGTCGTCGTCGTCGTCGTCGTCTCCAACGACAGGAGGAGAAAGGGGAACAACAGGGATCTCGGGGTCACCTCCTACATCCCCAAGCCAGACGGGCACGAAGAATGGAGCAACGCGCGTCAGTTCGAGAGGAGGAAACGTTTGGATCCCCTTTAACCTTCTCCCTGTAATGATGATAATGGTTATGTAAATAAAAAAGGTGATTGATAATCTTGTCAATATAGTTAGTAATGGTTTAGAAAATATTTGCAATAAATAGACCACGATGTAAGATGACTATCTAATATCAAAGTTGTTAATAACAGTCGCTTTCTTGCGGTTTCAACATTAATGAAATAAAAGATGAAAAATGGATTGAACGAAGATGATGATTTTTTTTTATCTAATATCTCGCATGGGAGGACAGCCTACAAGACAAAAAAAAATTGAAGTTCAAAAAGACGACTACAAATAAGGCAGGCTATGCTTTTTATAAGTTTCTCTTATATTGTTGTTTCATTCAAAACGTCTAATGTCTTTCTTTGCACGCATGCATGTATGCGCATGTATATATTGGGGTATGAGCGTTGATACCGTAGGAGCGTGCATATATTGTGTGTATTGCGACCTCGGCTGCAGAAAACGGTAACCATAGGTCATGGAACGGAGAGGACACCAACACGAGAAGTCAATAGTAGGGGGTGAACGAAGGTGGTAGCGAGTGCCGGCTACGCTCCGACAAACATGGCATGGTCTCATGCAGGCAGCAGTGCTGTGACTCCATACAAGTCGGATAGTGAGCACTCTGCTAGATAAGGGCTCAACAATGCAATACTTACCGGAGACTTCTTGCCGATCGAAACAGAACTTGGGACAAGAATAGTGCCAATCATCCGCAGAATGTGACATAAACATGTAATTTCCCAAAACTGCGAGGTACGATTGCTGGAAGTCGCCGCACCAGACTCGGTACGGCGACCAGCTGTCGCCCTATTTTACCTACCGCCCTCGTCAAAGGATAAGACGCTTGAGGTAATGTGGAACTAAATACACTTAATTGATATAGTTCCCGCATTTTATCTTATCGTGGCCCACTTTAGGCTGCTATAACAACTAAAAACGGCATCTTCTAGCAATAATCGCCTGACCCGCTCGATTCAGTCACAGAGCCAACACGTGAGCACAAGGATCTGATTAGTATGTTTGGGCTCACCACTGGGTTGTCGCTTGACCAAATACATGTGCATAGCTTGCTGCTCTACCTTACCTTGCGCAATACTGACGGCTTTCCGCAACGAACAGACCGGTCTTCGTTGGAAAGCGAGCATGGGCGAGCGACCAATCTCACTAAGCTCGCATCGAAAATATCAGACAAAGGTGGCTGCGGCCGCAATCCTAAGTCGGAATCTGCTAGCAAGATCCTTCGCTTGCTCTTGGGCAGGAGGTGATTGCTGTAATGATGTGAGGAGGGTCATTTTGCTTCTTGTGGGCATGGACAGAAACGTGCAACGTGTCCCGACGCGATCGCGTGGAGAAGCGATGGCATTTGTGGCAGAGAGAGTGTAGCAGAGCATCGCATCACCTAATAGGAAAAGATTCTACTGTGCTGATCATGCTCTGATTTGAGATGGAGCTTGGCGAACAGACCGATTTGCGTTTCCGTTGGAAACGCAAATCCTGTCATTCCAGGCAGATAGGGCCAGACAGTGCTATTCTGTCCCACGCTAGGACTCAAGGATATATAGAGTCCTAGAATCGCTAAGGATCTCCTTAGCGATTCGTCTTTACTCCACAATCGAACACCTTTAAGCAACTTGTCAAAACTTACTGTCTCACATTGTCAATCAATCCTAACTTAGGCCTGCACGCTACTAGCTGGCTTTTGACAGCCAAACGTTTGTGTTTATTTCACATTCGTCGGGAGAATTCCCTCAAATATTAGGATACCCAGGGAAGATGAAATAAGCGAGCACCACCGCCAATGAAAACAATCCAGCTGATACCCGCCTCGCACAAATAGTTGTTTGTCTTGCCAAGGAAGGTAAGCTTATCACCAAGCGCTGGGGTTGTTTATGTACCCCTCAACAAGCCGGCATAACCGATATCTCATCGTCCACTGAGCGAACATGAAGCGTAACACGACGTCTGAATCCCGGCGTCGAGCTGATGTTTAACTTCCCGTATCAGACAAGAGTGGTCACCTTGTACCGATACGAGGGATGATAGTCGGGAGTCTAGATGTCATAGTTTCTGGGGTTGGGTCACGCTGACCTGAAGTAGGCGAATTGAATCAAGATGCGTTGCACGGTCTCACTGCGAGCCATGCAGCTACATGCATACGTAGATAAATATCGGTGTGAGAGTCTCTAGTAGGACCATGTATCTTGCGTGAAGGCCGCTGTTAAAAAGTATACCACTGACCTTAGCAATCGGTTTTCTGACACTTTTACAAAGTCGATTTCGATATTTTCTTGGGAGGTTTGTCGGTCCGTTGATTTGTTGATTTCTTCTCAGACACAAATGTAATGGACAATATGAACGAAACGAAGATTGCGCATGAGAAGGTGGCTTCGTCCGTCGACGTCGCATCTGGCGACGTGGAATCACAAGGATGGGATATGCAGAACACCAAAAGGCTTCTCCGGAAGCTCGACTGGCACATCATTCCTTTCATGTCATTGATATATCTGTATGTCTTCGAATACATTCGTGCATCGTGCGCTCTAATCTGTGTTCGTTTAGGTTATGCTTTCTCGACAGAACGAATATCGGCAACGCGCGTCTTGATCATCTCGAGCAGGACCTCGGACTTCATGGTCTCCAGTACAATGACTGCCTTGCGATTCTTTTCCCGTTTTATATCGCAGCAGAGATTCCTTCCAACATGATGATGAAGCGTATCCGACCGTCGATTTGGCTTACATTCATCATGTTCTGTTGGTCTGTGTCAATGGTAGGACAGGGATTCGTTGAAAACTACTCCGGACTTATGGCCACGCGAGTTTTCCTGGGCCTTTTTGAAGGTGGACTTTTCCCCGGCGTAAACTACTTCATCACACAGTGGTATGTGAGGAAAGAATGCGGCTTCCGTATGGCATTGTTTTTTAGTGCGGCAACACTTGCCGGCGCTTTTGGAGGCATCTTAGCGAGAGCTATTGCGGAGATGAACGGTGTCGGCGGCAAGGCTGCCTGGTCCTGGATCTTCATCTTGGAAGGTTTGCTCAGCGTTTTCGTCAGTCTTGCTGCTTACTGGTACATTTATGATTACCCGGCCACGTAAGTAAAGGCTTAAGTGAAGAGCTTGTTTTGAGACGTCACCTGACATAATCTAGTGCTCGTTTCCTCACTGAATCAGAACGTATCGAGGTCCAGCGCCGATTACACGCTGACCAAGGCCACTTGTCAAACGAGTTCAACGTTAGATACGTCTGGCAAGCGATCCGCGATTGGAAGATCTACATCCATATGTTTATCTGTATGGCAGGATTCTGCCCCATCTACAGCTTTGCTCTCTTCCTTCCTACAATTATCAAGAACATGGGTTATACCGCGAACGACGCGCAACTAATGTCTGTCCCCCCATATGTGGTTGCTTGCTTCTTCACTATTGCCGCAAGCTGGTATGCCGACAAGGTCGGGAAGAGAGGTATCTTTATGATGGGTTTTCAGCTTGTGGCCCTCGTTGGATTTGGCTTGCTGTGCGGCAGTGGTAAGTCTAGCGTGCAATACACTGGAACCGTTTTGGCAGCGATCGGTATTTACCCCCAAATCCCTCTCGGCATGGCGTGGAACAGCGGCAATATCGGAGGAAGTCTGAAAAGAGGCACCGGCATTGCGATGCAGGTCATGGGAGGTAATTGTGGTGGCATTATCGCGTCGTACGTTTATATTACGAGAGATGGACCAAGATATATTACCGGACACAGTATCTTGCTTGGTGTTGTGAGGTAAAGTTTCTAAAAGTTCGTCAGCTCACAGCATCAACTAATAAACTTCAGCATGGCATTTCTTCTGACATTCTTCATGTCTACATGGTGTCGGCTGGAAAATGCACGGCGCGACAAACTCGCAACTGAGCAAGGCGTTCAAGAATTAACCGAAGAGCAGTTGCTGGAAAAGGAGCTGGCTGACAACGTTCCTTGGTTCAGGTACACTGTGTAAGATCAAAGGGGTCTCACCCTTGGCGTACAGACTACGACAACATTGACCTCATCTTATCGATCACGAAGATATAATATCGAAGAGGCGACAGAGCTTTACATATATATAGTACAACATGCATCTATGTAATCGCTTCTGTACCCTTGCAAAAAGCAAAAAGAAGCGAGTGGAACGATAGGCGCTGAACAAGTTCACCGCTGTCCTCCTCAGCCCAACACATCTCTACATCACTATATTGCATCACTACAGTCCTACCTCGCGCTAAGATGAACATTTCGCCTTCGACGAAGGGCAAAGGCAAAGCAAGGGCTGATTTGCGCGATATCAACGAAGTAGCTAGTTCGCCCCCGCTTACCCCGCGCCGTCGTCCCCAGCCACCCGTTTCAACACCTACGAACTCTTTCGCTACACAGTCTGGGATCTTCGCCACACCATCGTCCTCTGCCTTTCCGTCGACACCGAGTTCAAAGCGCAAGTCTCAATCCCGAATAACTTCATTTTTTCCCAACAAGAAAACACGCATTGAAACCATCCCGTTCCAGCTGTCCCCGGCGGAGAAGAAGGCGGCACAACTTGCAAGGAAGGAAGAAGAAGCTGACATTAAAGCACTCATCAAGGATATCGAGAAGGAAGAGCGCGAGGCTAGGAAATCTGAGACTGATGCAGCGAAAGCGTCACGAGCGGCAGAGCGACAATTGAAGCGTGAAGAAAAACTGGCTGCGGATCTCGCGAGAAGGAAAAAGGCAGAATGCCGCGAAAACTGGAACAGCTGGTGCAATCGCAACTCAAAACCAGAAGCTACGTTTGAAACTCCTAAAGGCGACCCATGGGCTCAACACAAGTGTATGTCGCAATGTATTGAAGAATTTGGTCTGAAAAGATACGAAGTACTTTGCTTAGAGCATTGCTGTATCCCGAATTATCATAACAGAGACGCCCCAAACATCAGACTATACCGATTGGATGATGTAGAGAGGTTGGCAGGGCGAAAAGAAGCGATGTTGGCGGGGATAGAGTGTGGTGACGATCAAGATTTCATTGTTAAAGGACGAGCACTGTTTATCCAGAAGCAGATGGCTAGGAAAAACGGAAAGGAAGCATCCGCAACTCATGGTTGAGAACTGGTAACGTTCGATCTCAGTCGCGAAACTTAGTCACGTATTTCCAATATACGTGCGCTTAAGCCGACAATTTCGCTGCTGTGTTTGTACCGTACCATAAATCAGGAAGAAGAGGAATCTTTGTAATATTTGTCCTATTTCCAGTTTTACTCCAAATAAAGGCGAGATCACCAATGCTGACGGCCAAGCAGCCAAGACCCACCAACACGGTGAGGCTGAGTCCGCATCCGCACGCTCATTGGCCCCAAGCACGCTGTCGCCAGCACAAATATCACGAAGTTATTCCTAAATCTGAAGTTTTCAGCCTCATAGGAGCGCTGGTTGTTGGCCTTCGTCGGGCTGAACGTGAAAAGCTGGGGAGAAGAAGCCACAAGAGTCTTGGAAGTGCTTTGTAAAATGACTCGAGTTAAGCCTAGTTATTTTCGAACGTGATTTGTGATGCGGATGGAGTATTCCCGGTGGCTTGTAGATTGATCCTGAAGCTGAGGAGGATGGAAATGAGGCTTTGGCTCAAGGTGGACGAGTATAAGATATGCAGTAGAGGAGGAAGAGAAGAACATCAACTCATCACACAATTGCCATCACTGAACAACACTGCTCGTTTCTCTTCTTCATTTTCCGAACACGAGAATCAATATCACCTAATTATTCTTATATTTAACTAGCGCAACAACTGCTGAACACAATGCGTCCTTCCACCGCTCTCTTCGCTCTCGCTGCCTCTACTTCTACCGTTGTCGCCCACCCGGGTGCATGGCAATACACTACAGACCTCGAGATCATAGTCTCACTCAGTAACGCCGACAAGGGTCTCGGCTCCCGGACCGGCTTTCTCCAGGATCAACGCCAGGAGCAGCCTCCAGACAACTCCCAGGGGCCTTTTAAGACAGTCAACATCCTCGTCGGGAAAAACGTTAAGAACAAGGACATCCGCTGCAAGCTTCTTGCGCCTGGCGGGCAGCCCATCAAGGCTCGCCGTGGCGAGAACAATATCGATCAGACCTTTGCCGACGGCCTCAAAGGCGAGTGGGCATTCCTTGAAGATAGCGAGGTCGAGAGTATCATTTGCGATCCAACCTTTAAAAAGGGTGATGGAAGCGGCGACGGCGGCGATGCTGCGAATAAGATCGTCAGGGTCGTTCTGAGCGATCAGGCTACGGAGACGGGTGTGGCTTTCGAATTAACATCTGACAAGCGCGATGAAGAGGCCATCAAACCCTCCACCGCATTCTCCGCCATCGAGATCCAGGCGCCTGCCGATGTTAAGGACAAGCTCCGCTGCCAGATCGAAGATAAGTGGGGCAAGGTCATTGTTGGTAAGCGTGGAACAAATGTGGACAAGACATTCTCAGATGCCGGCAAGGGCGCGTGGACTTTCAAGGACCCCGAGAGGACTCAGGTTGGTAAGATCATCTGCGACCCAGCCTTCAAGGCGGACCCCATCCTTAGCGTCTAAGTGTGAGGACTGAAAGCATGGGAGAGACGATGATCACGTTTTCTAGAATTGGGATAATGCATTTCAAGGCGTTGAGGGTTTGCTGTTTTGCTGATATTATAGACGCATCTTGTTTAGTTAGGCATAATCTAAAGATATAACACTGTGAATAACAAACTTAGTACCTTCTTTCGTGACCTGAAATACGTATGATGCATTCGGCTTGTGCAGAGCGCTTACGTGTATAACTCAACGGAGCCTAATGAGACCTAGCACTACAATCAAAGGACTAATACCGTCAAATCTGAAGACCGATGTGCAAATGGCTACAAACGCAGTTGTTTGCCCGATTGAGAGGTGAAAAGAAAATGTCGCGTGCCGCCCTTGTAACAATTGCGAAGGGCGAGCTAAGCCACACTCAAACCGCATTAGGAATTCACTAGTACCTTGTCACATTCGCCTGCACTGATTCAAAGCCTTTCTCGTGTCTGTTAGAAAGGCGCATCTGGAATATCGAGTTGCTGCCTGGAGGTGGCTGAGAGTTTTGACACTCCGCTGCGCTTACAAAAACCCTAGGACTCTCGTACTTTCAAAACCATCGCGAACTTGGTAGAGATACCAGTTCTCTGATCGCAACCCCTACAATCCTAATAGGCCAGGCGCAGCTAAAGGTGTTATCATGGCAACCGTTACTACGAGCGCACCACCTGCTCTTCGTCGACGTCTCTTTGCCGACATTGCAGAGGTCCAGAACGATCCGTACCCGAACGTGCACCTCTACCTGAACGACGAGGACATATCACACGCCTGTTTGGTATTGACGCCGCTGCAAGAGGAACCACTACACCTGGAGGTCAAATTTCCGTCTAACTACCCTCTTTGCGCTCCCAACGTGACGATCCAGAGTCATGTTGACCATCCGAACATCTTCAATGAATACATCTGTGCGACGATCCTGAACACTGAAGAGGGATGGACACCAGCTTATACCCTTAAGGGTATCTTGATCCAGCTCTTGAGCTTTTTCTCAAGTGACATGATTGAGCAAGACCACGGCGTCCCCGGCGAAAAGGTGGATCTCGCAAGCTATAAAGCGCAGAGGAGGGCTGCTCGCAAGGCGTACCATCAATACCATCCGAATGAAACCCACTTTGACACTCCTTGGGCTTACGAGTGCTATTGTTGTGGTTTCAACAAGTCATGGACCCCTGCAGGCTCTGGAGCGCGCGTCACTCTAGCATTAGCTCACGATAACACGAAGGCGAAATTGCAAGCAGTAAGCAACGTCGACAAACCCGAACGATCCAAACTATTCGAACTTCCTGATGAAGTGGTCCTCAAACTGTTGTCCTTGATGGATACATCAGATATCGTCTCATTCGCAGACGCCATTCCTGCCATCAAACGCATGCTGAACTCGTACGATTTCATTCGTATTCGAGAGCTGCAATGCTTTTGCCTGAAGAAATCTTTCATGACGGTCAAGCTCGGTATCGGCGTCTCGATCACCGGCGGCAGGAAGCCGGTCTTCCGGTCCGAGTTCGACCTACTCTCCAACGATGCGTACAATCTATTCGGTATACGAAAATCTATCCAGGGCGTAGGATTCGACAAGTGGCTTCCCTTGCCACTTTCACGTCGCCACTGGAAGTCAGTGCAGCAGAACGCAAGTCATGCCTTGGAAGGATTGCGGGTGGCTGCAAAGCTGCAAGAGACAGACAAGGTGGCTGTTCTCTATCACTTCATGAACACGATTGTCGTGCAGTTCTCCAGTGACGCCACACGCAGTTGGGAGCGGTCGGATGCTCGAAGCACCTTGTCGCATGCGTCTGAAAAAGCCGTGGAGTCTTACTTTGCTCTATTCCACCTTCTCTTATGCTTCGCAATAGATAACCTAAGCACTGTGAATAACGCGAATCGTTTGGTCGCGCGCTTCCTTGCCGGACCGCGCACCAAGTCTCATTTTCCCGACCTCGGCCATCTTCTCGTAGCAGCGCTCATCTCAGATACAGGACTCACACAGGAACTCACCTTTCACATCATCAAGGAAGCCATCCTACGCAATGTTGTGTGGATGCTTGACACCAAAGGCGCCGCTATGGCTGAACTCGCGTACCTCGAGCCCACAGACATCTCAGAATATCGACTTCAAAAAACATTCGAAGCTTCTTGCACCTCATACCGGCTGCTGATGTTCCTCAAACTTTTCAGCTCCTCCGCCCGAACACCCGGCAAGACACTGGTCCAGCTTCGCGACGAGCTATTTGACACGCACAGCGCGCCTCCGCCCGGAACATCCGCCAATATGGCCCGTAAGATCCGTGCAATCCACTCCATTGACACTTTTCCCAAGTTCCTCACCACTATGGGGATTAATCAGATGCCAACCGGGTCGGAGTTCACAGAGTTCTTACGGCGTACCATCAGCGATAGTGTAGATATGGGATATTCCCGCATGCCCATGAGCCAAAGCCAATTGTATGTGATTCGGAAAATGTGGGAGCCAGCGGTGGAGCGTTCCCAGGAGGTACAGATCACGCCACAGTTAGAGGTTTGGTTTGAGCGTGGAGAGAAGTGGTATAGAAATGGATGGAACGGTAGGCCCACTTTCTTCCCTCAAGGAAACCCAGGTGGTCGTGGACGCAATAATTGGCGAGTGCACTAAGGAGTTGACTGGGTGAGCATGTCGGGCTCGGTTGTAGCTCTTAATATATTCTGTCGCTCTCAAAACTCAATCCAACAGGAAGCTTTTGCCTACAGCAAAGCATTGGAGAAGCAGTTAGGATTAATACCCTTCTTATAATTATTATGAGAAGATGAAGAAATGTACGAATCATGAGTATCGTTAGCAGATAAGGAGAGATGGATAAATAAAGGCTAATGCAAGTTGCACAATAATCCACGCCAAAGCTTGCTGTTACGCGTCCGACAGATGCGATTAATTTCTGGCATCATTTCACTTTGTGCGGAAACTCGATTTGTCTCAGCCCAAGACGTCATAATGGACTTGCTTAAGTGAGCAATTCCGTATCTATGTTATGTTCTATCAGTGTCTAAGTCCCTAGTATTTACAAGAGAATATTGCGTCAGTCGTTCACTTTGACGCCTGCGCGGCTAACTGTGCGGCTTCCTGTCCGAACCTCGTCTTCGTCCTTAAAACGTGTCCCCATTTATAAAACGCGACTAAGCATGGTACAAATACCAATGCCATAACGCCCGGGATGCTTGACGCCCAATGAATACCCAGCTTACTATAAAGATCATTTGTGAACAATGGAAAAGCAGCACCCGCGCAGGAGCGCAAAACTGTGCTGGCGGCAAGTGCAGATGCTGAGTATGCTAGGTAAGAATCGACCAGGTAGTTCGTAAGACTCATATAAAGAAGAACCATGCCAAAACCGAAGAAGACGCCTGCGCTCACACTGACCAACCAAAAGGTGCCGGGCCCGTTGGTCCAGGCAAACCAAAAGAGACCAATAGGGAGGACGACGGCACCGAGCATGGCGGGTGGCAGACGCGCTTCGGGCGGCGCGGTACCGTTGTTGCGAGCTACCACACCAGCGTACCGCCTTTGGTCCACTAACGCGACGTAGAGTAGGGAAAGGATGATACCAATGACAAGCGCGAGGAAGGGTAGAGAAGCGACACCTTGAGGCCAACCGCGGACCTGTTGAAAGACGATGGGGTAAGCGGCGAAGAGAAGGAAGAGCGTGCCATGGATGACGGAGAGGAACAGCGAAAGAAGTGTAACAATAGGTTCGTAGATCAACATGATCCAAGGACGGAGCGCACCAACGCGTAGTTGTTGGCTGATCGGCTTCGGTGTTGCCCCTGCGACGATGTGCTTCTTGCCCGTCTCCTGGGTCAACTTGTTCGCGCGGCGCTGGAGCAGCACAGGCGCGTATGTCTCTGGGAACGTGAAGGTTAAGACGAGCCAAGTGGGGAGAGATGCTGAGGTGACGAAGATGACGATGCTGCGCCAGCCATGGTATGCATCGAGGAAGCCGCAGATAATGGGGCCCAGATTCTGGCCCAGGAGACCTGCGAGGGTAAAGATGCTGAGCACCAGTCCACGCTCCTGTGCGTCGAACATGTCAGCGACAACCGCCGGAGCGACTGCCTGCGTGAAAGAACCTGCGAGGCCACCAAGGAAGCGTAACGCAATGACTGTGGTCATTGAGGCAGAAAAGTACAGTGCTCCAGTCAGCAAGACGAACGCGCCGAAGGTCGAGATGTACAGCTCACGGCGTCCATACACTTCGCTCAAAGGCGACAGCACAAGTGCACCGACTGCAAAGCCAAGTACAAAAGCAGACGTAGTCATTAGTGCGACAACCTGGTCAATGTTAAATTCCGTCTTCAAGTCTCGTGTCCCTGCCCATACATTAGCCATACCATTTTAAAAGTCAACTACAATGGAGAAATACCTTGAGAGAATCCGGACGAGGCAATTGACACCATGAAACAGGCAAACGCGAGAATCATAGCGTTCATCCATTTTCTTCCCTTTCCAAAGTTCAACGGGTTCTCAACATCGTCCTCGTCCCACCGCACTAAGAACTTTTCTTTTCCCTTCATCAACTCTATATCGTTATCACCATCCAATAATCCTGAATCTTTTCCTGTCCAGCTCGGTCGCCTTTCGACATCAAACTCTCCACCCCAGACTCTTGCGGGCACCTCTGACTCGGCAACAGGACCCAACCACGTCTGCCTCTTGTCCGTCTTCTTGTCCATCTTTTTGCCCGCCCACTGTTCATGCTGGTTATTCGTAATGGGCGCCCGTGGAAGAAGCGTGTTGTCCACCAGAAAACTCATGCGCGAGGCACGAGCCTCAGTGTCAAAGGCGCTGGTCCACCGCTTGTTTGGCGCCGCGAAAGAGCCATAGGGACCGGGCCAGGGAGCACTAAGGTGGATGTCAGATGTTGTTGGGTCGGGAGTAGGCCATATGGTTTGGCGGTTATGCTTTCGTGCAAAGGAGCGTGAGAAGCGCCCGGTGTTATGGGACGCCATCGTGGCCTAAGGTTGTTGTTGGGACGGATGAAGGCGAAAATAGGAAGCGATGAGGACGAATAAAACGGCGTGTAATAGATGAATGAAATCGCTAAATTCGGATGTATACGAAAAGGAAAAATAAAGAAGCGACCAGCACGGAAGAGCGATGTTGGTACAAGAATCGAAAGGCAATCCAGTCTATCCAGTAGAGGCAGGCATGCGAAGCAGAAGCTGCAAAGCGCAACTAAACACAAGAAGCGAAGAAGCCAAAAAAAATGTCAAGCAAAGAAAAAAGACGCGAACAGGACGAAATGGACACTGGAAAGCCAAGGAACAAGCAGGGACATGTTTATGAGCCAAGCACTCTTATGTTGCATTCATTACGGATCCGTATACACAAGGTTGTGCATGTGCGTAAGTGCGTGACTATGGGTCCCTTCCACAATGTTGACGTACGGACGCGACGTCGTCAGTCCCCCAGCTTTGCCCGTAATAGACGGTAACTGTGGGGCTGAGCCTGAGGCATAGCAAATTGACCTGTTTGTGAAACGTAAGGCCTAGACCACTGTCCTCGGCGAGATAGGTCTTTGCGATGAACTAGACTCCAAATGTGAGCTGTATCCGAATACACCATACAATGCACAACTCTTCCCTCTTCCACCTCTTGCTCCTAAATCCTAGCTTTTCTGAATTCTCTGAAGCATACTGTTTGCTATCCCTTTCGCCGCCCCCATGATTCTCACCACCACGTCATCCTATCTGCATGTTCAATGCCGAAACATGCTCGCCACGCCCCATCTTCCTCTACCCAGCCTCAGAAACATGCACCAAATCACCGTCCCCAAGTCCGCAACCAGCAGAAACATTTTGAGCAAGGCGGCATTTAAAACTTTGTTCTTGGCTCCTAAACACTATCATCCTGCGCACCCCCACTCGCAGCCGCACAACTCATATAAACAAGGCGTTGGTCCGGCAGTGGTGGCGGCGGAACAGCCTCCGAGACGCCACGTGCGGGTTTCATGCACCGAAAGCCGACCTAGCAGCGGCTATGAAAGGGGCTGCCTGCGTGGAAGACGCGCGGCACGGCGCGATGCGATACAGATGGCAGGAGACAGGTGTTTAGGTGATGTGTAACGTCTATCGTTGATGTGAAAGTCTAGTAAACGTGGTGGAGCGGACGTGCACAAGGGTCATGGGTGTGTAGTTTATGGTACGATTACGTAGGAATCGTCATTGACCGTCTCGGAACTTTAGGCGAGGCGTGCTGCGGGTGGCGCATTCGGAGATCGGATCGGAGTGTTTTGAGGAAGTGAAACATGGCTTGGTTATCGGTGATTCTACACCTTAGTCCTGACAATGAGCATTCATGCACGCTTGCTCTTGAAAATATCTAATCATGCTCCCAATGGCGTGAGACACAAGAAGATCACACAGTAATACACGGAGAATAGTTCTTGCGATGTTAGAGGCAACCCTGGTTATCCCACGAGAAGACATCCATAGTAGAGAAAAACAAGAATCTATCAGAAGATTGACTACAAAGTCCACCATATGCCTGCATCGACGCTGTACATGCAGAGAACTTTCATTGGGACAGTATGTACACCTATGAACGCACGCGTGAACATTAACCATATCCTGCAGACGCGCCAAAAACCGTCTTCTCTTCCACCATGTTCGACGATGTCGCTATGCGCTTCCTTGAAACGAAATAACGCGCGCGATGCCTGCGTTATTGTTCTTCAGATATTAGAGACTGTCGCTCTCACCATCCCAATTACCCGCACCAAGCCAATAGAAGAAGCAAACAATGTGCCGACCGTTCACGTCTTCCCAATCACGATCCCCTTTGCATCCGTAGCTTCCGAGGGGATAACCATCTTCGGGAAGATCCGCAGATGAGCTCTTATCATTGAATTTCAGACGCCGACCGCTTGGAAGATGCATCATAATTTCGAAGTCGATCTTGAAATTACTCGGATTATCCAGGTTCTGTGCATTGAATTGAATGTTGAAAGGAAAGCAGTCCTTCTGAGGACGTCTGACACACCGAATCGGACTATCCATGGAGCCTCCTCCGGCCTCAAATTGATTTGGATCGTACAATGTCCAATGCAGCCCGTGGCCAGATCCTGTTGGGAAGTAGTCGATCCTGAAGTCCCATCTGCCACCACCCTGTATCGGTATAGTAGGGATTGTAGGTGCTGATGTGGCAGAGCTAGAGGTTGAATCTGGCGTACGATGCTGGGTCTGCACTAGTGTTGGCGCGATCAAATTCTTGCTAGTTGTATGGTGTTTAAGAGTCGGTGCTATAATCGCCTTCGAATGAGAGCTGGTGGAGTTATTTTTCATCGTCAATGTGGGGATGAGAATGCTAATATTCTGGATATTGTCTCCTTCGTCATCGTCGATGCTGAGTGGACTCCAAGCACACGATCCATTGTTGTTGGTCGTATTGTCCTTCACCAGTAGTGTTGGTATCGGAATCCTAGTGTCGTTTATCATTGTCAATGTGGGGATGAGAATGCTAATATTCTGGATATTGTCTCCCTCGTCATCGTCGATGATGAGCGAGCTCCAAGCACACGATCCATTGTTGCTGGTTGCATTGTCCTTCATGTATAGAGTTGGAATTAGGATCCCAGTAGTTGTTGCGTTGGCATTCCGTGGAAGCCCAGTATTGTCACCTTCGTCTTCCCCAAATACCAATGGCGCCCGTGTACACCCACCAGGTTTGCTAGTGGTGGAGATTGTCTTGGTTGCGCCTCCAGTGATATCGCAACCTATGATCTGCGACACCGTGCTTCTACAGCTCGACGTGCTTGTACCTCCAGTAGAATCTGGGCCAACAAGGCAGGAGGAAAACGTTGAGTAGACGGTAGAAGACACGGTACAGGAACTTGACGACCGAATGGTCGTCCATTCTGTAGTTGTCATACCGTTCTTGGGTGGGCAAGCAGTCATTATTTGAGTGAATGCGCCACTACATGTCGTCGTCGTTGTGGAAGAATTGAGCCCAGCGGACACAAACTCATCGACACAGATACTTTTTACTTCTGTGGCAGTTACGTAGTCCTTGGGCTTACAGGGAGGGTTTTTTGTCGGAGTTGGATTTTTAGTTGGGTTTGGATGTTGCGGATCGTCTGGGTGGTCTCCTCCACCAGGCGGACCAGGCTTTATGGCCGGACAGTCACCAGACATCATGCAACTACCACAAACCTTTAAAGTGTATTAGAAAAAAAAACCTGAGCTTGATGAGAAATGATCCTCACTCACCTCTGGAATGCATGGATCACATCCCCATTCGCTGTTGCAGAAACCTCCACACCCTAGGGGGCCACACATGTCCATTTCGCCCGGACAACCAAACCACTTGCAGACATCGCAATCGAACAAAGGACCACAAGGAGATACCACCCACCAAATCTTCATCCAGGAGAATTTGATCCAGCAAATTAAGTCGAACGGAATCAAATCGCACGGTCGATCACATCCAGGGCCTTTATCGAGACCAGACCAGCCGCAACCACAACCGAAAAAGCCGCGTTTCAGGTTCTTCTTTGCGCGAGGCGAATCAGCGGGACAGTCCTGTTATTCGGTCAGTTATATAAATAAATCCAACACCAAACCGAAAATCATAGATGGGTTTGTCAGTTTTCGTACTGCTCTACCTAAGGCAAAGCAGGTCCTTCGATTTAAGTAGGGCTCTGTAGGAAGTGGTTCTACTTACGCCTGCTGATTCTGACCAAGGAAGTACCAGTGGGATTGGGTCTGGGTCCTTCCAAGGTACTACCGGTATCAATGTTGCCGCTCCAGTTTCCGACGAGGTGAGACAGCTTGGTGTAGAGGACCGCATGCTATCCCATGGGAAGTCGGAACACCAATCTTGGAGCCTACACTCTTGCGGAGCTACAGTAGGAAACGGCATCATCGTGTACAAAGGTTTACACCAATCGAATGAACAGCACTGCCAGGGCAAGTTCCAGAACGAATAGAAACAGCCATCAGGCAATATGCAGTGAAGGATGCCATTGGGCCACTCAGTTGGTGTAGGTTGTCCCGATACAGGAAGAGGAATGAGACCAGGTGACAAAGTCATTTGCGCGATCTTACAAGGACCCTTCTGTATAGGCTTCACGAAAGTTTGTGACCCATCTGTTACGGTAACAGGCCAAAAGCTCCTACTGCTCACGACGATAGGAGCTTGCGTGATAACAGATGTTGTCGTTCCAGTAGAGCCTCCTTGGACATATACATTCGTGATCTGAACCTTGGTGACCGAGCCACACGCACCAGAAGAAGTTTCTTTGGTTGTGGTGACTGTTGCTCCACCTCCGATTGTAAGAAACGTTTCGGTGATATCAGGACAGATAAAATTGGTCGGGGAAGATAATATGAAAGGCGGCAGATTGTAGGTACACGGTGGGCTACAATGAAGCGTTCCTAATGTAGTGTTACCCCAGAGATCCGACGGAGCATTTAGGAAGTCGTCCGATATGGAGGTTAAGAAATTGGCAGAACAATCTTCCGTTGGTTTCGATGCAGGCCACGAGATTGCCATGGATGTACCTGAAGATGTAACAATCGTAACGTTAGGAAAGGTTACAGTTGGCACCGACATCGAGACGCTCGAGTCCGAAAATGTCATGCCCGAGGACTTAGAGAATATTGACGAGGAGCTCGGCATTCGAGTAGAGCTTTCAGGTATCAACGTGGGAATCAATAGCATAGAACTAGATATGCTGTTTGACGTGCCAGCTACAGATGAGCTATCACTTGACGACAGTAGACTGCTTGTGTCGAAGGACGGGCTGGTTATGGTACTTGCAACTGCAGGAGAAGAAGTGGACTTAAAGCTCCAAGATGATGATGACGACGTATCGACGCTGGAACTCTCAGAGACCGATAAATGTCCGCTTAGCGAAGATGAAAGCGCAAGGGTTGCGCTAACACTCGAAGGGGGAGTTGATGAGTTTCGGCTCTTCGTAGAAGATGCACCTAAAATTGAGCTCTGAGGATCGGATGGAGATTTGACTGATGAAATGCTCCGGGTTTGTTCAGTCGAAAGCTGGGACGTGACTGAGGTGAGTATAACTATAATTGAGGTAGGCGTCCTAGATGAAGGTACCATCGATGACGTGCTCTGCGGTTGCTCAGTCGAAGCGTGGGACTTCGTTGAGGTAACTATAACCGTCGTTGATGTAGATGAGTCTACAAATGATGACATGCTCTGTGGTGGCCCAGTTGAAAGCTGAGACTGTTCTGAGGTAGCTGTGACAGTCATCGATGTAGGCTTAATGGAAGACATCACGCCTGAAGTCCCAACCGATGATGATGGACTCGAAGGGACTTTGGATGCACTTGAGACTATGGTTGATGATTGAACTGAAGAGGCGACAGATCCAATGGTCTGGACAAGAGAAGAAGCTGGCGAGTGGTCTGGACCCACAGGTGGAAGCTCGCCCTTGTCATTACACGAGTCGTAATCGATAGCCCAAACTGCAGTCCCGCCCATGCAACGTTCGCTTGCAAAGTCTTTCTTCATGGCGAACGTCTGGTCGTTGTCGTAACTGATCCATTGATTATCCCAGGAAAGCTGCATTGCACTAGCACCCCCATCAACGAGACTAGGACTCAAATGCTTCTCCTTGATAACCCGCTTGATCTCGCAGCCGCTCAGAACACCAGCTTGGATGGAACAGTTCCCTGGAGTGCTTGGTCCTGTGAATAAACAGCCAATATGCAAACAACTAGAGTCGGTAGCCGTATATCCGCGACCGTAATAGGCAAGACCAAGGGTGAATTTACTTGGATCCACACCAGTGATCCATAGAGCTTCCAAGTGAATATCGATCTCTTTCAAGTCCGTATGCGGGCAAATCTTAGATCCAAGCGCCGGATTCTTCTCGTCCCACGAACCATGTAAATCGTAGGTGAGGACATTGAACCAATCCACGTATTGTGCCAGAGACTTGACGTCGATGCCCTGGAGATAGGTATTATCGTGGGGTAGGACGCAGGTGAGACCGTAGTCCTTTCCGAGCGCATCACGTAGCTCCTTCATCAACGTAACCTGATGACCTGAGTCAGCCACACTGCGGCAATGAGGTGGAACTCATGTCCATACTTGATTCTGTGTATCCTCAGGGCGACCGCCATGGCTGGTAGAGGCAGGCCATTCCCAATCCACGTCTAAACCTTGGAATCTGTACTCTTTGAGAAACTGGATAGTTGAGGTAATGAAAGTTTTTCGGTTTGCTGCGCTGCTGGTCATATCAGACCAGGTGGTGCGCGTCGGACCTTCATCACTAAACTCCCAGCCACCGACACCTAGCCAGACCTGTCTACCAGGATCTTTGAGCTCGACAAACTCGCGATAGACTTGATCATCTTTCGGGTTTTGCAGACTGATTTTAAATGATGACGGGTCGATGTAGGCGAAGGCTAAATTGAGGTGGGTCAAACCGTCGAGCTTGATTTGAGACGGCCTGACCTTGTCGCAGGGCCTGGTCCGGATGTTCCATTCTCTATAATTTTGCATTAAGAATGCGTGATAGAAATAAACGATGCACGGTGCGTGGACTACAGATGAAAAACTGCAGATTACCTTTCCTCCAGTATTCCGCAAGGTAATTTGCAAGCGTTATAGCAGCACAGAGTGTGTTGGCAGTTGAGTATCGACCAAGATACGGTCTCTGCGTGGAGAGCCCGGGGAAACACACAAGACGAAGTACTTGCGAAAACGCTCATTACATGGGTAGAATACTCACTGATAATACGCAATAGAGCGAGCATTCGCACTATTGCCGCCTTGACAGCTCGGCTTTTCCACAGCGCTTCCAAGATCCTGCGCAACGAGGACATTGCCATGTATATCGCGGTTTGGAAGGGTATCGCCAAGGGAGAAGCGCGGCGCACCGAAGAAGGTAACGTTCGAAACAGCGAGAGCGATACTCGCAAGTGCGAGGAAGCAGAGAATTCGCATGCCGGCCAGGGAAAGAGCGCCGACAGGCGGAAGCGGAGTGCTCGACTGGTGCAAGACGAGGAATCAGAGTGCGGCTAAGAAAGCATCCACAATCGGAGCTGATCTCGCTCAATCAGACGAACAGTAAGTGGAAGAAATAGAAGGAAAGTCGAAGCGGCGTGATGTTGATCGATCTCTATCAGAATGTCGCACGGGCCTCCGAGCCAGAAAAGTGAGGGAAGGTGCGGTCTTTCTACTTTCGGACACTGCGAGATACATGGAGCATGCAGGTCTGAGCAGCTAGATCGGGTGCTGTATATGCTTGTGGGGGTGAGTTTTACTACACTTCTTGTCTGGCATTACAGATACACGAAAGTCCACTATATCGTTGAAGAACTCAACGACGACCGAACGTTAGCTAATGTATGTACAAGATATATTAGGTTATGATCTTAATTTGTGCTTTAGCGATATAGCTTTGATTTGATGAGAGTTATAACAGCGAGTACCTAAGAACGAACCAATACGTGATGTACTGATGACTCGGCAGACTAGAATCAAAGTGGCGAAGGTGCCAATGGGACACTCGCCCGACACGGTCGCATCACATTCTCAAGCGACGAACCACGAACGGCATCAGATCTCAATGGTAGCCATGTATGGCTTACTCAGAGCGTTGCGCCTCTCGTTGTACGTTCAAACTACATGCTCACAAAAGTTCTATTATCCTGTGCAACCATGCTCCTAAGCGCATCAACTCGAAGGATTTCTTCTACTGCATTTACAACCGCGCGAGATGTTTGGTGTCTGAAACGGGCTTAGTTGTATCTATGAGTTTTGGACCAAAGAACGCGTTCTTCCAAAAGTAAAGATGATTCAGACGTGTGGAGGAATAGCCGTTCCTGTAATACGGACCATGAGAAGGCTGATGACAAGCATTTTCTCCAAAAAGAATTCGCAGTTTTCAAAAACCCTCTCAGCTTGCGGTGAAGTCCACTATCCCAGTACAGTAATGTTGTAAAGTTTACGATGCCGTCAGTGTTCATACGTAATACCTGCAATGGCGTGGCACGATCATCGCTGAATAGTATGCAAGCACGTGACAAGGTGCTCGTACCCAAGCCACTGTGATGCATTCATTTATCGATCGAGACTTGCGCGATCACCTACCGTGCACTGGATTCGTCTCGGCATGTTCTAATTATCAAGATATGGTGGTATCTGGCGTATTGCATTATGCTTTTCACTACCTTAAGTGGTAGTCTGCACCTCACAACTAATCCCTAGGAATGCTGTACAATCTGCATTCAGAGTCGGAGGAACTGTGCGGAATTAAGAGAAGGGGAGTATTTCCGAATACAAAATGTGGATCATCTTCCCCATGAAAAAGGATGAGATCTGAAAATGTTCTGTCACACGGGCGTAAGTGATGCATGCTAAGGCTTACGCTAGTAGCGTATTTTCTGGTACGATCCTTGGCCTGTTGCGAGGCCAATCATTTGCTTGAGAACCTTACAAAAATCTCTGCCGTAAGTACGGAACTCCGTATGGTCACGGGATTCCGTATGGACTCTGAAACCTTGCCATCAGGATGGGGTTCGATACGAAGCCAACGTGCTTCATGTCTGGCACCCTGATACCTAGAGCACAGCAACACAGCGATGGGTCTGGAAGCTCAGCGCATCACTGCAGTGTGTTCCAGATCGCGTATATAGAATATTTCAGTGCGAATGAATTACCCCAAATGGCAACGTTTGTAAGAACCAAGTAGGATAGGATCTGGCAGGATTCGATCGCCACAACGTCGCTCCTTGCCCTATCTTACAAGGTCTGACTGGCGGCGGCAACACCCACATGTCCAAGCGTACGAGAGTGGGGAATGTGGCTTGGGGGCCGCAAAGGATATTTCGATTCAACAACACCACGCCGAATAAGCGAAGGTTTGCTAGCTGGGCTGTAGATGTCTCGATAATGAGCTCCATGGTTCCGCATTTGAGTGGCAATCTTGGAATCCTATCGGGGTTCTCAAGGCTCCGAGAAAGCACAACCAAGATTGTTGTTCACGCTTACTAGTAATAGTGATAGTCCTTCATGCACAGGCCGCGGAGCATACAAGGTACACGGCCTTTCGCGCGAGATGCGGCAAGGCGATCCATGCGATTCAACGGGCGTAAATCAGCTGTCTCACAAGATCGCGTGAGATCCAAAAACGACGATGCTTGCGGAGAAGGCGTAATTCAATCGTGCTTGGAGACGAAATATACGCACAAACTCACAAGATATTCAGCTTTCGCTTGCGATGTTGCGGCATGGGAGGTTCCTCGATTTATGCAGTCAATGACCTCGACTAACCCGAGCAGCCTAGACCCTTGTAGGCACCTGGGCTAGATGGTAGCGGCTCTTCGAACGCACTCAAGACAGAAAAGCGTGTCCGGTCCCTGTACCTGATATAACCCCGGAACCAATGGTATTACGCCCGGACCCAGAATTCGCAACGCGAACGGGAATGTGAAACTCTTGGGCTATGGCGCACGAGCATCCCCTCTGATGATTAGCCATTCAAGGCCCATGTCGAAAGCGTACCATTGACTTGGCGCTCAGACACGCTATTGCGGATATGCGGCGGAGGGGTAGCGAGCTCGGGCGGGCTGGGAGATTATATGCAGTCTGGCTGCTTCCTTGTATCCTTTTCTCTCTGTAATTGTCCTTTTCAAAAAGCAACCTTGAAGCTTGCGCCACCGCAACAATGTCCACCGAATGCTACGCAAATAACGGATCGCTCTATGAGAACACTGCGGCAACCTACGTTCCTTGCAACATAACGGCCGTCGAAAATGGCGGTCACTCGGCTTGTTGTGCGGTTGGAGACCTCTGCATGACCAACGGCTTGTGCATGGAGCCGGCGAACGAAGCTAAAGGAGCTAATCACTATTGGCGGAACGGCTGTACCGACAAAACATTCAAAGATCCGGCTTGCCCCAACTTCTGTCGTGGAAGAGGTATGTCTAGATTCCCTCTTGGAGTGGACCAATCCAATATGAAGAAAAACCGGATGATTCATCGGATGCTACTTCATATACTATTGATTTGGGTTTGCTCAAGTGGTTTGGGATGAAAACAAACCAACATTTCCTCTCATGAGAGCCGTACTAACAATCGAATGCAGAGGAACCCAACCATTACAATGCTTTCATCTTCTACTGCTTCGATCCTAAAAATGAATTCTGCTGCGCACCGCAAGGCACGCTTGAAGCGGGTGTCACTGGCCGAAATACGAGCTGCTGCAACGACGATGATTTGGTTTTCAAGGCCGATGCACCAGTCATAGCGGAGACGGCCGCCGCAGCGCTCCCACACGTAACCACCTCTGTCAGTAGTTCCAGTACATCAGCGTCCACCAGCAGCCAGCCAACATCTAATGCCTCTGCAATTGCGGCCACTTCGACCGGGACCGCAACCCCGACTGCATCGGTTGAGTCATCCTCGGGCATGTCCTCTGGAGCAAAAGCAGGCATGGGAGTGGGCATTGCACTGGGTGTCATCGCAGTACTTGCCATTGTGGGTGCTGTGTTCTTCATGCGACGGAGAAAGGCGAAGAATAGTCCATACAAGGATGCGGTACTTCTTTCAGATTCAAAAGCTAACCCACCACCATACGTTACGTATGAATCAGCTGGAACCGCTCGAGCGGAACTGGAAGGGACCATGTTGCCGGCGGAGATGCACCATGTCTCAGACAAGGCGGCCAACACGAACACAACCGCCCGAGAGATGGGCACAACGACTCCAACAAAAGAGGATGCCGCAATCCAGAAGTTCTCTTGAGTCGAGGGACGCGCTTCGGCGATAGTCAAGCGCCGTTTCGTTCGCTATCAATATCCAGGGCTTACGATTAATCTTAAGCGTATCAACCGCGGGAGTCAATGAGATTCAGGATGACTTTCGATACGAAAAGAACCCGAGCCAAAAACATTTGACTAGACAGCTCGTTCTACACGCAGTAATCCGGGACAAAGCATGGAACTCAGCTCGACAGAGCTCCTGTGTAATTACACAATGTCGGCTGTGCCGACGATCCTCCGACGAAGTTTTTATTCTTGTAAAGCGAAGATACCCATTAGTAAACTACATAATACGATTTGCAGCTCGAGGAAGACATGTGCTGATAGAGGTCTACCTTCACTTTCTATAACCCAACTTCACTCTTCGTCAAGAATGTAGATTGGCCAATCTCGATCGATGTACTTCGTTAACACCTCTTGAGAATCTTTTTAGAGTCATTGCAACTCCGACATTTCTCCGTCCTTCACTCCAATATCCAAAGTAGCCAGGCATTGGCCCACATCTGTGGTCGCACAATATGGGGCACTCCTGTCAAATCAAAAGTCATGTTTGCAGGTCTTTAGATTTTCTGTGTTCCAAGTCATTCGGCCTGATTCACTGATTGGAAGAATCAATAGCGGCAAATAGGGGACTGTAAATTAAGAAGATTCACCGGCAGTTCTACCCCACACCATCCAACATGCCGGCATCACAAGCGAGATATATATACCTTAACACCATCTTTACGCTCAAGTCCCTCAGATCTCGCCACTGATCCAGTCACGCCCACTATGCGCGTTACCTTTCTTGCCCTGGCAGGCACTGCTGCCGCGTTGACGGACATCGAGCACAAGCCTTTTATGAGAAAGAACATCGATCCAATCGTCCTCCCAGGAAAATATGCTTCCCACATGCACTCTTTCTACGGCTCCGACGCCGTCACCAAAGTCCTACCGACTACAGAAGAGCTACAGAAGGGATGTCCCTCTGGCGAGAACCCGAATGATCTATCGGTATACTGTACGCATCTACACCCCATCCATACGCATGTGAGCACAGACCAATGAACCCAGGGGCACCAACTCTATACTACGTCAAGGGCGATACCTACACCGAGATATACCCAGCCACCTTCAAAACGTACTACGAGAACATCGACCGCGCTGAGATCCCCTTCCCACGCGACCTGCACATGGTCGCGGGTAACGCGTCTGCAAAGTCGCAGTCAGACATCGACGAGAAAGTCACTATGATAACGTGGTGGTGCGACACGGGGGCAGATGACCGCAACAGTCGCCCGCGAGCTGCGTTCCCTCGAGGAACCTGTGGAGCTCACATGCAAGCAATCATTAGATTCCCTGACTGCGTGAACCCAGCTAAAGTCACAGAGTATGCTTATGCGGCTGCTAGTCCTGGGGGAAATTGCCCGAGCGGGATGAAAAGGATGCCGAGTCTGAGGTTCTCGGTGAGGTACAACACCAGGGCTGCTATTCCGGGTGGATGGAGCGGAGTCCCACCGTTCAAGCTTGCCTGTGGTGAGGTAAGGATTACCCTATTCTTGATGCAGGGCCCAGGAAAAGAACGCATGCTAACGTGTGTCAAAGATCGGTGATGGATACTGTTTCCATGGCGACTTCATCAACGGATGGTACGAGGACGCCGCCCAGAACATGCTCAAAGCAAAAGGACAGTCTTTCATGGCTATCGACGGCGCTCATGGGAAGGGAAAGATACCCTTTAACCAGAACTGCAAGCCAAAGGATCGGGATCCAGAGGGTGGGACGAGCGATTACCACAAGAGCTTGGAGATGATGGGCAACATGTAGTCCCTTTGAAACTAGCAATATTTCACCGGTCATCTGTATTCTGTCTGTTCGTCACTAACTTACCCCACGCCGAGGTTGCCTTTCCAAGTATCGGGAGTCGTGTGACCAACCATGCGACACGACGTCATGTACGCGTTGCAACTACGTCTCCCAAAGCCATGGACGCGGCGTTGCGCAGTAGTCGCATATGGAGCCTAGGGTGCCTCAGACTACCACGCGTTTGAATGCTTGTGCTCTGGCGATGTGGTAAAGACCAGACGGCATGCCTGATTTCATTATGATGCGTGAACATGGTGACAGGACGCAGTGGAATGGTAAGCCGAGAGAGCGGAGATTTCGAAAATGTCCATCATCGCAATATCGCATTGGCATAGCCAACATTCAAGACTTCTGAAGTACTATTGAGGGTGGAAATGCGGAGCGGGTCGAAGGTCTGGTACACTCTAACCGAGGCAGGTATGGGATACTCTTATAGAAGCATCGTTCGAACCACGACGTGGACGTACAATAACATATCAACCTCTAATCTAGAATACGATCACTGCCTGCAAGCACGTAAGATGCCATGTAGAAATGTTCACATATATTCGTAAAGTATTCACATTTGGAAAAAATCGTCTCACATCTCCACTTCCCCTCTTCTATCCCCACATTACCCACATTACTCCGCCATATGACCGTGTATCCACAAATTATCCAATCTAAGCCTTGGGGGCATCCTCGACTCTCTCGGGGCTCTGCTCATGATGCATAGCCTTCTCCTTATCGTTCAAGTCACCCGCCTCGGCCTTCCTCGTGCTGTGGTAATCAACACTTGTCTTCCAGGCCGGCACGCCGCTCAAGAACATTTCCTCAACATCCTCAAGTGTCTTGCCGCTCGTCTCAGGGAAGCAGAAGAATACATGGATAGCCATGGCAGTGCAGAAGACACCGAAGATAATGTACACCTTCCACTGGATGTTGACGAACGCAGGAGGGACGAAGTAGCTGAGCGCAAAGTTGAAGATCCAGTTTGATGCCGTGGTGATGGCGACAGCCTTGCCACGTACGCGCAGTGGGAAGAGCTCGGGCGGGTAGACCCAGGATACGGGACCCCATGTGGGAGCGTAGGATGCGACGAAGAGGTATGTGCATGCGATGACGGCTTTGGCGGGAGCACCACCGATTTCCCAGGACTGCTCAGCAATGTTGTTGAGACCGCCCGGTGGGGCTTTGTGGCCGTAAGAGGCCATTAGGCCAGCGTTGGCGTACATCCAGGTTGCCATGAGGAGTGCGCCGATGATTAGAGGCATGCGGCGACCCCAGCGGTCAATGAAGATGAGGGCGAAGATGGTCATGAAAACGTTGATTACGTATTGGATGGATGAGGCGACGAGGTTGTTGTTTCCCTTAAGACCAGCCATACCAAAGACGTAGGTAATCTTATAAATGTTAGCTTATGCATTCACTTCAAAATATGGTGTGGTAGTTATAACTTACGTAGTACATCATGACGTTCATACCAGTCAACTGACTCCAGATCTGCGTGAAGACACCAATGTGCAGACGGTTCAACATCCTGGGGCGGAAAAGCTCCTTGATTGACACGTCCGCATTCTGTCTCTCAAACTCAATCATCTGCTTGATTTCGTTCATCTCGAGCGCGACAAACGGCGCATTAGGATCGCCCTTTCCGTGTACCAAGGTGAGCACATCATGGCACTCTTCCCACCTGTCGTGGCGGGCGAGCCAACGTGGCGATTCGGGCAGCAGCATCAGGCCGAAGAAGAGGAACACAGCGGGAAGCATCTGGAGACCCCATGGGACACGCCATGCCTTCGCTCCTTCTAGGAAAGTGCAGCCGTAAGAGATGTAGAACATGATAAGGATACCCCAAGTGATGGCCCATTGTTGTGCACCGACGACACGACCACGTTTTGAGGGAGGAGCCAATTCGGAGACGTAGACGGGGACTTGTGCAGAGCAGATACCGACGGCGATACCGTTGATGAAACGGCCAACGATGAGCATACCAATGTTCTGAGAAGCGCAAGAGATGATGGAACCAATGCACCAGATGACGGAGCCAACCTGGATTGCATATTTTCGACCGAGTTTATCGGTGATGTAGCCGGAGAGGAGAGCACCGCAGAAAGAACCACCAGGCATAGCAGCAGTGATACCACCCTGGACGTCGGCAGAGGGACCTGAGCATCCATCTGGATCATCTGCATAGGAAGGCCCTTGGTTGAAATAGCATCGATATTGTTGTGTGGGAAGACTGCGATTCCGTCAGTTTTGTACTGCAATCTTACGTTACGAGGGCGTACATAGCGCTCATGGAACTGATATCAAAGCCAAACAGCCCTCCGCCAATGACGGAGATGGCTGTGATGCCATAGATATTTCCGATTTTGTACATATTGGCTGAACCGGTGGAGTAAGACCCCAATGTAAGATACTGAGCTGCCAGGCAATGAAACACCCAGCGAGGCGGAAACCCCAGGCTTATATACGACGGTACATGGTCGAGCCTCGGGACGCCCGACTTGTGCCCTGACCCACCCCCAAGCATTCAACCCGCAGGTCTAACCCCCAAGCAAGAAACGTGGTGCCCCGCCTGGAGATGGTCAGTCCAACGAGCGTCTGTGCTCACTTGTCACGCTCTCATCTCCCGCTCCGCTCCAAATCTCTA
This sequence comes from Paracamarosporium sp. OC-R06-R3, assembly GCA_019828545.1. Taxonomy (NCBI): domain Eukaryota; kingdom Fungi; phylum Ascomycota; class Dothideomycetes; order Pleosporales; family Didymosphaeriaceae; genus Paracamarosporium; species Paracamarosporium sp. OC-R06-R3. Next base: position 137,602 of record JACVRA010000529.1, on the reverse strand, counting down.
GGACTGCCCTTTCGAGTATAGGCTCCGGAGGTGGAGACGTTGATTGGCCTTGCAGGGGCATGGCAGGTATAGCAAGTAGATGTGTGGGTACGCAGCTGAGCGGCAGGGGCTGCGAATAGCCAGAAACAAGCAATTGGGCGGCGGACAAGGCCGGGCTCATCTTGCTTGTACATCGTCTGCCGATGGTGTTGCGATCGTCATAAGCGGCTTAATGCAGCAGATGCGCCGTGCATGCTTCTTTGTTCACACCACCGGCAGCTATTGTTCGTCCCATGATGGACTGCAAACAGCGCAATGCTTCTCGATTCATCATCGACTCCCGGCGTACTCTGATGGACGAGAATATTGAGGTTGTCCAGCTGATGAGACACGAGAGCGCCCTGTGCGTGACGTCACCCGGGTTTCGAAAAAAATCCATCACTCTTCCGAAGCACGCACCAATCCGCGTCCAGCGCCGCTGACGTCGACCCGTTTTTCCAAGGGCACCATGTAACCATCCCACTCTAGCTCGAGCGTCTGCCGCTTCGACTGCGCCTTGAGGATGCCGAGAACCGAGTTTTCTCGGTGTCTTTAGGGCACATGCTCCCTAGATCACGACGGCGCGTGCAAAACGAGGGGAAGCGGAGCCGTACGCCGTACGCCGTATCGCTTTGGAAAGACCGCAGTGGAACCGAGTTCAGTCTGTCACCTCGCTGAGCTTTTGCGCACTTTGCTATGGGACGTGGGAGGCGCGTCCCAGGGAGCGGATTCGTCCGTGCTTTGGCGTTTCTAGCGCCATTGAGCTGCCGGTGAGGTCAACGGCGGCGGCGGGTGGCGTGTGGGTTTCGGAAATGGCTTTTTCCTAGTGGTAGGCCTAGGGCGTCGCGCAGAGCCTCAATCATCTGATGATTTCGGTATTGTGTTGTCTTGCAGAGGGTTGTCTTGGGAGGATGAGTGGCGGGACCGTTGCACAGGAGCATCAAGAGCGATCCATTGTAGCCGCTCAGGGCCACAGCATGCTAATGAATCCTCACCATCTCCGACAACGACTTGCAACAACAAGAGCATCGCAAAACCTCTGGCGGATACGCTACCCAACGAGGAATGAACAGCCGCTGATCGTAATGCTGCCGCGCAAATGGCGTCTCCACCCATGGCGTGTCCTCGGGATTCGGACACTCCATCGGTCCGCTTGCTGTTTCAAGCATTGCACGAGGACGACAAAATGTGATTGGAGGTGGAGTCTCGTTGAATCGACAATATTGGGACTTGTCTGGACCACTGATTCGCACTTGTAAGCTACTTGCTACGCGAGCATCACATGGAGACGAAAAAGATTGCATGATCACTCCACGCAGACCCGGAGTCGCGGGGACTTGTCTGGACCCTCGAACAACACACGGAGAACACACGAGCTCTGGGGAGTGGGGGCCTCATGAATCGCGCGTTTTGGGACACGTCCGTTGATATGAATCGCACCTCATCAACTATATTCATAATCCTTACCAAGCAAATGGTGCATATCACATGTACTGAAGAAACATACACATGCCTCGGTGGCCGGTAGTCTGAGGAGAAAACAAATGCTCCCATCATTACAGCTTCTATGTGGTATCATCTTATGTATCCAGTCCTTGCTACCCATATTATCCCCAAACCAACTTCTTCATCGAATACGCCAGCGTCTCCACATACCCCGTACTTCTCTTCGCATCCGTCAAGCTGATGATATCCTTCTTCTCGACGTCCAGCCTTCTCATCTGAGCCTCGTCTCCAAGCTTCTCCTCGTGATCCGTTCCAGGGATGTTAGGCTTCACCGGCTCCTTCGTTCTCGTATTATTCACCGCCTTTGCAATCTCTTCACATATCCCTTTGACAACCTCTACCTCATTCTCTGGCGTTTCTGTAGCCTCCCCAGATGCCGGAATGCTCGTGCGTGGTGGAAGTGCTTTGAATGCAAGGAACCGACCAGTTGCCTGAGTCGCATTCGACTTCGAAGATGGCTTGTCTTCGGATGGGGCACCACTTTTCCCTGAATCAAGCGAGCGTGTGTTGCGCCGCACGAGCTCCCCACCCAACTCTGCCCGGTACCCAATCACAAACCCGACGTTCTTCTGTTCGTCCATGTGGCGTGCTGCCAAAGTGCTGGTTATGTAGACGCCGCGGAAGACGCTCTCCACATTCTCAAGCTCGATGCGCTCGAATTCGCGGACTTTCTCAGTACCCCAGTCTAGACGGCAGAAATACAGCGCCTTCTCGGTAAGCAGTAGGATCGCTTCTTCGAAAGTGGCAGTTTTGAGATGATCAGCTGATGTTGGTACGCTCAACGTCCACCCAGCGACAAGATCTTCGTCTTTGTCTTCTATCACAATGCCGGCTGAGCGATCGATAGCTGCTTGTCGCACCTTCCTGACATCGATAAAGTAGTCTGCGCTCTTCATGTCTGCTTCAAACTCGGCAAAGATCGTGTCGGTCGCGCGTCCAAGGAGGTAGTCGATAACAGCTTGCGCAAAGTAATCGTTGACGATGTTGTTGTAGTACCTACTCAACGTGAGCCCGAAATCAGTCAGTGCGCCAGTTATCTGGCGTTTCCTTGTTCTAGTGAAGTCGCCCTTAAGCGCAGCGGTTCCTGCATATTGCTTCGATATAGCGTCGCCATTGTCCGCCCAGAGCGTGTTGAACCATGACGTGCTGGGATCGTTCTGAAGATCAATACTGTAGTCACCAGCCGACAGCTGAGCCTCGAGTGTCGTTCGGGCGCAGGCTGATTGGACAACATTCGTGCGATCGAGACAATCCATGCAATTTGTTCGCAATACACCGGACTGTGTCTGCGTAGCTCTGTCATTAGAGATCTCCGTCCACCTCGTTGATTTCAGAAATGGTCCAATAGAGTCCATAAGCAGAGAAACGTTTTCGAAACGCATGCCTCGGCAGACATGGTGAAAGTCGAACCACTCGAAATCCAAGTTCTTGCCTCTGCCATCCATTCCGCCATTTTCGTTGAGTAGCTTAGAGTGCCGCTCGTACAGGTCTCCAATTTTTGCTTCAGTCCCGTGCTTGTCAACCAAAGAGGCGGCATATATGGAGCCGTATCTTGCTGAAAGGTCTGCAAAGTGGCGTCTGAAAGCTTTCGCATTCGTTTCGGTAGAACCCCACGTGTTCACCTGCGGCTTTAAACTATACGGAGATTGGGAAAAGAAGAGGGGGATCGAGCCGCGAAATTGAGTGAAGGAGAATATCTTGTCCTGTGACGTGTTCCAGGTGGGTGACGAAAGGATCTGCTCAGTCTCGACACTGTTAGCTGTACTGCCTTCATCATCCACACCGCGTCGGAGATAGCGAAGGCCAGCCCTTTTAATAGATCGGCGCGAAATAAGAGTTAGTAGGAAGTCTTTGCCATTGGAAGGGTCTGGAGGTGGCGTGTCCGTATTCGCGTCTGCACTTGTGATTGATTCAGTTGAATTGTTCTTGTGCATTGACTGCAATTCCATATCATTTGGAGTAGAGTCGGGGTCTATAACAACGCTGTTGGACTTTGTGTCAACAACCTTGATGCTGAAAGGTCGTTGGCCAACAAAGCCTTGAATGATTGGAAGTACAAAACTGTGTTGGCCTGCATCGGTAAAAGGTGTTATTATATGCTGGTTCCAGAAGAACTTTGCCAACGATCAGCATCGCACAAGTACATGAAGCAACAAGGAGACATACCAAAGGGTCGAACTGCTTGGAAAGTGGGACACTAGAGCTAGGCTGTTGCTGCCCGATCCCATGCGAAAGGTTGTAGTCGTATGAGAAGAAAAAGTTACCAGAAGAAAAGTACATCTTGGTGGTGCGCAAGATCTTAGGCAGTAGAGCGGCTGTGGTGCTATCCTTCTCGCCGCCAAGCGCTTTTGGTATTTCTTCTGGGCTGATAGGCTCCGACACATCCTTGTCTTCAACTGGCAGCGCTTCGGGCCTGGATGGGCTCACAGGACCTTCCTCATCCTCTGGTACGGACTCAACGTTCTTGGGCATGGCTTTGCGCAGATCCTCGGTCGAACTCATGCCCTGTGCGCGCTGCTTGTCGGCCTTCCATCCCTTCTTGGAGAACCATTTGTCTGCAAAGCGACCGTATACACCCCTGCGCTGCATCACATCTTCGGCAACGCTGGTGCGTCTGTCGGCTGGACCCTGCTGGCCGGTGACGGGATCCTTGACCTCGCTAGGCGGTGCCGGCGGTTCTTCCTCGAGCGAGTCAGTTACACTGGGCGCATCTTCCTCATCACTATCGCTATCGTAATCGCTCTCTCCCAGACCTTTCGCCTTCCTATGACGTTGTACATGCTCGCGGGCAGAAACAATAGCTTTATCGGCGTCGGCTTGCGAGGAAAGTGGGATAAGAGCAACGTCGGTAACCTTGTAGATGGGCTTTCCGCGGACCTGGGCCACTTGCTCGCGTCCGCATATTGAGATGAGAAAGTACGACGTCGCGACCTTGAGCAAACCTGTGCGCGTGTCAGTCGATCTGGGTCAGGACAACATCCTCATATCTTACCTATGATGCCGTGAGCCTCCAGAGACGCCGGGGCCGTGTCCTCCTGGCGGCGATCCTTGAGCAATGGTCCGACATTGCCCTTGTAGTCGATCTTGATGGCCTGTTGTGTTGTCGGCGGATGGTTGCGCGGCGGGGCGGGCTGGAGGACAAGCCCATCCACGGCAGCAAAGATTAGCAGCTTGCGAACCAAGCCAGGCATTGTGACGACAGAGCGACACGCTCAAGGAAGCATTCGCGTGTACAGATGCAAACATGCGTTTCGCTCAGCCCACCTTGGAGGGGCATGACGTCGTGTTTTAGCCCGCTAGACCTTTTTGGGAGCACGTGTCCATGCCCCATGGGACGCGTCGACATGACCTAACATTATCTAGCGACAAGCAGAATGAATGAACAAAATATCAAACCCCCTGCAAACATATTCTGCCAACATGACCTCGAAGTATTTTCCACAGAGACCCCATATCACGGCCAACCGAGGCCTCGCGGATATAGCAACGATCCCCCTATTCCAGTGACTCGGCGCTCTCCAAAGCCACACCAAGAACCAAGAACCAAGAATCATTCCACAAAAAATACAACACCCTACTCTTAGTCTTAGTCTCCGAGGTCTCTGCGTAGTAGTTCGCCGGTAACCAAGGACCAACTATGACCACAACTCCAACCATCCACACCGAACCTACCTCCAAACATCCATATCAAACCCGCTCCCACCCAAACCCCTCACTCTAAAAACAAACCTCAACGAAGACCCATGTACCCCGACCACGCATCCAACTACCTATTCCCTATCGCCGACCTCTTCCCTTACAAGCCTAGCCTGACAACGAGGGTGCCAGGCACCACATCGCACCATATCACACACATTGTTGAGACGGCGCTCAGGCACGCAGAAAAAGCAAGTAGACTAGGCAGAAGTAAGGCGTCCCATATGGATACTGCGCTACGCTATTCTACGCTACGATATGTAATGATGTCCGACGGATTCATCCGTGACATAGTCATGGACGGGCTGGCTCCGCACTCCAGGACTATCTACTAGGCCCCCAGCGATGCTGGCTAGATGCTGTGGAAAAACGCCTTGCACGATAACGAAACCATGATGACGAGGTATCTAGAGTCTACTAGCGAAACAAACTTTTGATAATGTACGAGATACGAGATGATTTTTTCTGCCCGCGAGGGCTCCAAATGTGTATGCGGGGTATAGTATCCAGCCAATCCATGCCAATCCATCTTACAACAGCAAGAGAGAAGCAATGTAAAGGACAAGGCGTCGAAAAGATAACAACAAAACGCCCAGTCTATGTTCTACAGAAGTAAGGAGACCGAGATACCTTCCTTGCGTGTTCGAATGTTCAATATCCACCGCTTCTTAACATAGAAAAACGCGAAGACTAGAGCATAAAGGAAAGAGAAGAAGAAATCCACAGAATGCAGACTCAATGAAGAGAACAGTCCAATCACCGTTCAGCGCCATTCATCCTCCATCTGGTAGGCTTGGTTCATGTTTAGGGTGGCCTGCTGAGCCCGAGTAGGTCCTTGTGCCGGGTATTGCGCCGCCTGGTTAGGAGGGTAGGAAGGTAAAGCATTCTGCATAGCTTGGGTATCCCACGCTCCGTTGTGTGAAACAGGAGGATAGTGGTGCACAACCGGGACTGGAGGATGAGAGGGGTGAATAGGGCGGGTCGATGGGGCAGCGAAAGGGTTGTTCTCCCTGCCCGAGTTTGGTGCGCCACTAGGAGGTTGTGCGAAGGGGTGATTCAGCTGCGAGGGCGAGTAACGTGCCGAAGGAAGCTGTTCACGTGTCTTGTAGGGTTGGTTCGTGTGCGAGCTCGGAGGACGTGTAGAGTAGGTCTGCTGCTGTGGAAAGGACGTCGTCAAAGGTGTCAGAGCTGGTGGGTTGGGTTGGATTATAGAAGCACGACGTGTGCTGCTGGTCCTTCCCAAGTTGCTCACCGGAGGTGGGTCCATGGAGACGCTTTCTCGACGTTTACCACTAAACGCGGGAGGGCGAGACTCCTCGGCGTGGTAAGACGGCGTCGAATGAGGCTGAGGACGCGTCGCATACCGTTGCTGCATGAGTTCTGCCGCACGTTCTTCGCGCTCTCGTTGTTCTGCAGCTGTCCGCTCCAGAGACATTTGCAATTGCTCCTGTAAGAGGAGACGATCGCGCTCATCAATGTCTGCTTGGGTCATGGAGTTTCTGCGCGAATGTCTGCCACTTGATTGCTTCTTGGTGAAGTCGCGAGTGGGTGGCTGAGTTTTCTCGCGTTCGGGTCTTTTTGTCGCTCGTTTCTCGGGTTCTTTCGTGGTCCGTTTTTCCGAGTCCTGCTTCCGCTGCCTTTCCTTCTCGCGATCATCGGCTTTCTGCCTCTCATGTTGCTCTTTGCGGAGTCGATCTCTCTCCTCATAACGACCGGTCTCCAGGGTTGCAAACCTAACCTCCTTTTTCGCCTGCTCTGTTGCCTTGAACAGTTCCTCGTCTAGACGGCGCTCTTCCTCGTCTTCACGTTGCTTCCTCTCGTGGTCCTTCCTCTCACTATCCTTCCTCTCACTGTCCTTCCTCTCGTTGTCTTTCCTCTTGCGTCGCGGCTCACGATCGCGACTTGAGCTTGCGTTGGAGCCATTTGAAGAGGCATACATATCAACAACGTCAGAGTAGTCGCCTACATTTTCGCGCGATGAGCTGGTGTCCCGTGACGAGGAGTGGGGAACCTCAAGTGTTGTGCGGTAAGCGCTCGTCTGCTGGGCATGGCCACGAGACGTGATTGGTGGGGAAGGATGAGATCGTGGGTTGTGGACAATGGTACGAGGGTACTCGGGAACGTGGCGACCCAAAGGTGATTCAGGTTCAGTTTCCGAGGTTGTGTAAAGCGAAGGTGTCTGATCCGTGGTAACGGATGAGGCCGAGTGGGAGTGACTGTGGCTTTGTGGCACAACACGTCTAGTTGTGTAACCGTGTGGCTGGCCGAAGGGAGGAGTTTGAGGAACGACCGTCTCTGGCAGACCAGTTCGGATAGGATAGGATGCGTCCGAACCTGGTGAGTCGACAGCAATTTCGTTAGAGGTAGTCGATGAAGCACCCAGAGAAGATCGTTTGTATGTCTTGGGAACATAAGTTCGTGGGTACTTGGTGTCCTTGCCTTTTCTAGAGCCACCGCCGATTGATATGATGATCTCAGGCTTCACTGAGCTACCAGGCTTCAATGACGGACGTCGACCGCTTGCTGATGGTCTACGTTCTTCGACGAGGAAACTTCCTGCTCCAGTGGGCGTGGGTGGGTTGTTGGAAGCAGGCGAAGGCGCATCATCGCGAGCGATAGGTGGCGCACCAATGTATTCTCTAGTTCTTTTCTCGAGCTTAGAGCAGCGCTTTCCACGACGGCGGGCCCTGTCACACTCGAAAGTATCCTGAAAGGTCCTTCTCCTTCCGTCCGACCCTATGTAGACCTTCTCTTCGATTCGGCACATGGCGGCGTCTATGGAGAACCAAGGCTTGGGCTCAATTCAAATTGGATCTGGTGTGTCCGGCTCGACGACAACCCTCAACCTCCTGGCACGGAAGGTCGAGGTCGTCGGTAGCGTTGTTGGCGTTGCGGTTTGTGCTTTTTCCGAAATAAGATCCGGAGCCCGAACTATAAAAATAAATTGTAGCCGGCAACGGTAGGCGAGGAAAAAGTAAATATTGAAAAGCTTGCTTCCTTTTGGGCGCGAAGTGGGCGGCACAAATTGTGGGACGACAGATATACGTCTCTTGGAGTGCGAGAATGGGTTGGAGAAGTTGGTTGTGGATGACTCTACGTCCAGGCAGGTGACAGCCCAACTAGGACAGGACGCGACTAGTAGAAGGGTATTTATTTGTAGGGGGTAAGACGAGTGTCCAATGCAGAAAGAGTCGGAGAGGCGGAAGTCAAAATAAAAGATGACTTGCAGCAGGGAGACGCAGGAGTGGTTATGCAGCTTGTAGCAAGAGAAGATCACCTGCTGGGGGCGGTGGGCTGTATATGTATGCGGATCAGATGGGAGCCTGAACAGGCGCGCTGCAAGTGGTCGGCCGGGGAAAATTGAACGAGAGCGCAAGACTAAGCTAGGAGCGCGCACAAGCCGCGTGAAATAGAGAGTAAAGGGCGAAAGATTGAGCAACAGGGTGAGCAGGGAAGGGCATGAGGAGCCGGCGCCGTGGGGTCCATTCGGTCTTTGAGGACAGGCAAAGTGAATTGAGTGCACAGCCGCTGCGACAGCCACGGCTACGGCCAACTTGCGACCCCCTGCACAAGACCGGTCTGCTATGCCTGGGGAGTCAATGGACAGGCGTCTCGATTGGCGAATTGCTCAGGTTTCGAGTGGCAGAGGTCACCCACGGGCCGCTATGGCTTTGTCTCAGACTCGACTCGGGCAGCCGTCTGCGACTGATGCCCTACGAGTGATCCTTCGGCGGGAAGATCACGGTAGGGGTGGTCGCACGCAGGCCACGAGCGCCGGAGTCGTCGCGTGAGGCTGGTGGTCGCAATGGCGGCCATGTTGAGCAGGCGCGGGCGGTGTACCTGGCGGGTGGTGAGTGGTGAGGGCCGGCGGCGTGTCACGGCGACGGTGGAGGCTGTGAGGATTGTCCCATGGCAAACACGAGATGGGGAGGTCTCGACGGCGCCCAATGCCCGCGAAATTGGATTGCTGAGGCTGATGGTGCAGTGCGCTTGGCCGGATGATTCGCAGTGGGGCCTGCGAAAAGGCGGGCGCTAGTCGGACGCTCGACGACTCCCGCAGACGCAAAGACGCGTTCGCATCGGGCTGCATTCTGGCACGCAGCGTCGAGTCGGGCAGTCTGGCTGCGAACTTTGCGCGAACACCCTCGTCGTCGGCGGTGCCTGCAGGCGGCGACGCTGCTGCCTTGGACATGTCCGAAAGCGGGCGCGATGGTCGCATCTGGCATGCCGTCGGGAGGCAGCAAAGACAAGTATCATCAGGTGCATGCGCTCTGGTGCCGCCGTCGGCCGGCGCGTTGGTGTTGCGGAGGAGCGTGCGCGCCCGCCGCCGTCGAGGGCGCCTGCCCCTCTGGCGAGCGCGCGCCTTCCCCAGTGGCTGCCCGCAGCGTCGTAAGTGGCAGTCGCGAGCGTGCCCGTCAACAAAACCGGCAGCCGCGTGCATGCGCCGCGTCCCACCCCAAAAACCCCGCGATTCCCACTGCACGCATCCTCGCAGGCTTGACCGACTTTTGGGCGCCTCCGTCGTCGCCAGTCCACCGCACCTCCGCGCGCTCGTTCTGGCGCTTTCCAGCCGTGTATGCAGTCTCCCAAATGGAAAGAGCCGTCGTCGCTTTGGGAAGCCCACTGCGTGCAGCGCCACAAATGTCAGCCACAGCTAAGCACTACCGCCCGGCAATGGCCATAGTGTTGCAAAGCACCGCGACCGCTGTTGGGGCGCGCAGTTGGGCATGCACCACGCGTGTGCGAGACTTTGCTTTTTCTTTTTCCTCTATCTGACGCATATGCATCAGCCAGCTTCCCCTGCGCTGCCGGCTTGCTGCCATCCAATTTTGGCTGTTCTCCGTTGTCGTGTTTCCATGCACCCGGCCGTGGAAGGAACAATGCATGAACCGGGCGGACATCATCAGCCACCACAGCCACAAGCCACAAGCCACAAGCCACAACCTCCGCCGACCTCACTCCCAGCCTTGTTGCACCGTCATGGCCTTCTTCATCTCCCGCCAAACCTGGTGCCGTCTGAATCAGCTCGTTTTGACTACCAGTAGCGTGCATCTGCACACGCCCAGCAAGGCCCCAGTATGGCAAGAGCAATGGCCAGTGGGCAACAGGACCGGACGCTTGTCGACATCAAACCGCTACTTTTCGGCCCCATCCGCTACAAACAATAATCCATTGTGTGTCCAACAGGTCACTTCGCTGCAATGTCATCTTGGCTCGGCTACCATGGGCCTCGCCGTCATAGCTGCGCCGTCTGATCAGCGAGCGTCCGAAAATTCGGGATCCGGTATTACACCAGCGACGGCACAGCAATGTAATGACTAGAACGGTAAGTTTAGTCGCCACTGCCATGCGTGAGCAAATTCGAGTACCCCTCCGATTCTCGATGCTTCATGAGATCCAACACACAAATAATCGCGTTTACAAATCAGCCCCGATTCTACCTTGCATTCAGCCTTGTCCAACACTTTCGTCAGTTTCTCACGCAAAGTCCGAGGCCAGGCATCTCTGCATACACTCAAGTTTGCCCCTCAAGTAGTACAACTAGAGTCTCACCACTTTCACATTAAGGATTGTTAGCATAACAACCTGGCGGAGCCCCATCTCCGTCCGGCTTCTCATACATACAATGGAGCCGGCGAAGGAACCGTCTTACTCAGCATAGAGAACATTGAGCTATCAGCCACAAGACTGAGCCACATTCACCCGTGCCGCCTCAGCGTGACCAACTACAGACTCGCGGCTACGTTAGCGAGGCCGCGGGTGGCACATCAGGAATACTAAGCTTCTGACATCTGTCCCCTGTCCAGCTGAACAGGATGCTTCGACACTCTACAGGTCCGGAATTGTCTGCTCGGCGGATATCTCGCGTGCCAGCCGGGTTCGGCAGGCGGTTCGCAAGGCTCCAGTTTCATGCATGGCCTTTACGATCGCCGGCATGGACTTCAGCATGAGCGACTGGCCACAATGGCCGACTACCGGATTTCTGGACGCAAGCCGTGCAATCGTGGGGCAGTGCATCAAGTAATACCTACCCAACAGTATCACACCACATGGTCACCTGCAACGCCATGGTGCAGCCATCGTTGTATTCAATATTGGAGGCCGCTGATAAAACGGTGGGTCTGAGCATAACTGCAGACAGGAACTCTTGGTCACAAAGCTCGGTATCGACACTCACCACCCTAAACACGGACTCATATCCCGCTGTCCGGACACCTAATAGATACGTTGGGCCGACGTACATCAACTACGCGGACCGTATCACAAGGTTTACGCCTTGCGGACCAGCTGACCTCATAATTTGGTTTGCCTTGTATCCTGCACGGAACTTCAGCAATGTCACCGTGTCACTATGTTGAATTGATTACAGCCATATTCCAACAATCCTGTTTAGATTCGGGTACATAGATCAGTGCAGCAATTAAAAGCAAAACGAGTCATTCGGCCTTAAATATAAACCCGAGTTGTATGTCCGCACCAGATACCCAAGTCTATTTATAATGACCGGATTCCCAGGTAACTCAAAGGGGGTCAACATGCAGCTACATCCTGCAACGCTGTATGATCTAGCTTCGATTAGATCGCCGTCAAAACATTGATCAGCGATGAAGGCTCGCCCCGTCTTAGCGGCGTTCACTAAACATTTCCAGTTGTTTCTATTTTCGGGAACTCAATCTTCCTTGCGCTCCTCGTATTCTGCACAATAGAAATCCAGCTACGTCGCTTTCTTGTGCATCTCGCTGATTTGATTCTGCCGTGTTCATTGAAGAGTATCGAATAGTCTTTGGCTTCTTGTCAGTCGAGTGATCGCCGTGGTCGTTGTTCCGTGAAAGACGAGGAAACGCATTGTTTCCATCAGCAGACATGTAATCCGCAGCTTGGAATCGCCAAAACTGACATCTACTTGACGAGGTTGAACTGTAGATTTCGAAGCTTAGCTTCAAGACCATTGTAGTTTCCGCCTCGTAGACCTTTTTGTCCGTTGTCGTTAGAGCGAGTCGACTCTAGGGCACAGTATTATGTCAAATATTCTGCTTCCAGAAGCTCAATCATAGTGTGCGCCCAATATTATTCAATTCAGATGCAATGTCGTATAGCACTAACACATAGCAATCATCAAGATAGCCATAGGTTCTCACATGCGTTGCTCGAGATATCAAAACGGAGGGAGGGTCGAAACTATGAACTCACTGAAATATCTCCATCAGCAAAGCTAGTCCTAAGGCCCTGTATTCATCATGGTGCATACATGATGCCATGATCGCAATGGTTTACTTTGTCTCGCTCGACCTAGCTGTTCTGTCTTCTGTCTTCTGTCCCAGGGACTGTATCATCAGGTATGTCAGTCAGCTATAGAATTTGACGAGCGCACGTCTGACCAAAAACACGTCATTACAAGACCATAGCCATAGCCCAAGCAACTGCCGCTAGCTGCTAGTCAAGCTGCCCGCAAGCTTTACTCCGAGTGAAAGTGAGTGTTAACGTCGACGTTCGCGTTTGTCCAGCTCATTTCCACCCTCGTCCCAACACCTCACTTTCAACCTTTCCACCTGCTCGCCGCCAATAAATTCGACTTCATGCTCCGCAACAGACTGTAACACGACTCTTGCCCGACAGAGCGCACAAGACGGTCTCAGCCCCTCCACCGCTCCACCGAAGATGCCCCCTCTCCCACCGAGCACCGCGTCCTCCGCGTATCACCCGCCAAACCCAACAACCCCGTCCTGGACTTCGACACCGTATCCGTCCTCGCCAACCACGGCTACATCCACACCATCTACTACCACCACTACGACGCCAAACAACCAGCCCCTCACCATGGCAAGCAACCCGACACTCAGCACACCCGCAAACCCCACACCCAACACATATATCCCACTCAACCCCTCCCTCCATACAACGCCCTTCACCACCTTCCCACTAGCCTCCTCCTCCACAGCCACCGCACCCCTCGACCTCCTCCCCGGCACACCTCCCCTCCTCATCATCCTCCTCACTCTAACAGCCGCATGGACCATCCTCTTCACCTACGCAGTTCTCTACCTACACCGCTGCGACGCGGAGCCGCGCAGGATCCCTGCGCATCCGGGTTGGCGCGGGGAGCAGTGGGATCGGAGGGCGCAGAGGAGCCCGAAGAAGGACGGGCGTGGGGGGTTTGAGATGCGTGGGTTTGGGGGTGGGGATTGAGGGTATGAAGTGAGGAGAGGAAGGGAAAGGGAAATGGTTAGGGTAGAAGAGGGTGACGTTGAGAAGGGGGAAGAGGGAAGTGTTGGGAGGCGAATGGGGTTGTATCTGGGATTTGCGGCGCGGAGAAATTGAGGGAAATGGAAGGCTGTCGCTGATACGGCGAATCTGGTACGATGTTGTTGAGCATAGCAGAGTATGAGAGCACGCATGGAGCACTGATTTGGGGAGATGGAGCGGGTTATAATCTGAGAGCACTGAGATGGAGATATATTGTACGGAAAGAGTTGATAAAATCTTCTCTGACAGTGTGGCTATAGTAGTTCACGGTACAAAGGAAACGTAACAAGCTTACTATAATCTGTTCGTTCAGCACTGAGCCTCAGGTGCCGCAACATGACCTGGTCTGACTTGGTCGCGATGTGGTAGTACTGCACCACATCGATCGCGCATCAAGTCTGCGGTCTATGTTCGATGCTAGTAAGACAATCAACATATGCAACTCACCAGTAAAAACACAGCTATTGTCATCCATCACCCAAATTGTACATCACATCACACCAAGGGGGAAAATGGCGATCAAGCTTCGTCTTTGTCCCTTGCAGGACTCTGACTCGGCGACACCTAGTGGGGAAAGAACCTTTTTTTCATTGACTCCTAATCATGATGCTCTCATAAGGAGCGGTATCCCAAGCCGTAATCGTGGCAAGATCCGTAGCCCATGCACCACATAATCACCGAACCGAGGAAGAAAACACCGTATCAAGCGTCTAAGAGCGGGGGTTGCGGTCTCCGAAGCGGCGGGGGCGCTCAGCAACCTGCTGTGCGGCGACGGGGACGACGTTGACGGGGATGGAGTCGAACTGTGCAATTGTTAGCGGGCTATATCGCAAGATGAATGGACATCTGAAACATACGCCGAGGCTCTTGAGGAGATCCTTGGTCTCCTGGTCGACGTCCAGGGAGCCAGACTCGCTGTTCTGGGTGAAGTCGAGGGCGGAGATCTCGGGAACGTATTGGTCCTTGCGCTCACGCTCCTCTTCCTGGAGCTTGAAGGAGATACCGCGAACGGGTCCTCGCTGGATACGCTTCATACTGCGCAATGTTAGCCATGAAACTCTGCCTGCTTCGATGCGCATCCGTAGAGACATACAGATGTGTGGCATATCCGGCAATCTTGTTCCTCAAGCGCTTAGAGGCAATGATGGCAACCTCATCGCAAATCCTCTTGTTGGTCTCGAAGTCGAGAGAGAGCTTGGGGTAGTAACGCTCAATGATGACCTTGGCGGACTTCTTGACGGTCTTCGTTCGGACGCGACCCATTTTGGCAGTTGACTGTGAGGATGTGCGGAGGGAAGAGGATGGAGGCTGTTGGGTTAGTCGGTCGCTGTCGAAGAATCGGTTTGGTGTCGCAAAATTGTGTGTGCCTCTTAGCGAGCGCTCTTCCTAGCGTCTTGGCCGCACAAAGTAGGCGAGCGTGGTCTGTGCGCCGTCGACATAGTGCATCGCTCCCGAATGCCTGTTGGGTAATCGCTTGGGAGCAGCATTAACGGTAGTGAACATGTTTTGATGAAATAAAGCGTATGTCTCATGTCAAGGTCGTCAATTCGTGATATTGAAAAATGGTTATTAAACAGGTATCTTTGACTCGCTCGTACGCAGACAAATGCAAATGAACAACAGATGGTGTGCATCTCATGCCGGTTACACGCTAAAAAACACGCAGTATACAAATTCGCCGGACCAAGCTTCTTCTCAACGCTTACGGACTTGACCTCCGCTTCTTCCAAAGTCCCTTGCATACTGCATAAGCCGACTTAGAAAAATCGCTTCTCATGAGTTGCCGTCTCGCCGTGGCTTTCACCTCCGCTCGACTCACTGCCGCCATGGCCGACAGGATCAGGGTAGTAGAAGGCAGCGATGGCGATGATGACATAGATAAAGATTAGCAGACTGCCCTCAAGGTAGTTGGACTTTCTGTCGCGCAGGAAGGACCCCACAACGAGGACAGCGAGAACCAGAGAAACAGAGTCGAAGACTTCAAACTGCATGTTCATGCCAATGTTGAGGCCCCAACCAACAATGACGACAAGCGGGGTGTTGAGGAGCGCGGTCTGGATCGAGGCACCGAGAACATGGGCAAGTGCCAGGTTCATCTGGCCGTCCCACGCCTCGTCGATGGCAAGAAGGTGTTCTGGATGGCGTTAACATGAATCCTGTATAGATGACAATCTCAACGTACCAGCTGCCTTCTCCACTACAGGAACGAGAATCAGGCCCATGAAGGCATCACTAATGTGGTGATCGTGCACAATACTGGGAATTTCGAGGACTAGAAAGACAGCGATCATTGAGACACAGGCTAGCGATATTAGAAGGCCGATGATGCACTCGGTCAGTGTGAGCTTTGGTTTGGCCAACTCTTTGTGGCGATCCTTGTCGATGAGCTCGTCTTGCTCGTAGATCTCGTGGAACAGATTGTCGTGGGACTTTAGCTGGAAGAGTAGGTAGACGAGATAGGCAATGAGAAGAATGACGGCGGTAGCCCGCGAGATCTTCAACATTTCGTCGGCAATCTCGCCAGTGGCAAGTGCGAGGTCCGTCCGGCCATTCAGAGCGTTGTAGTAGACGGTGGGGAGAATCAAACCCACTAGAGTGATGGTCAGTACCTCCTCTCATGACGTGGGCTAAAAACGTACTTGCAGCGACGAGCATCAGCCCGCTACCGGCCTCTGAAATAGCCTCGTGAAACGACTGTTCGCCGCCCTTCAAACCGCCAGCCATAAAGCAGAAGCCCAAGCAGAGCAGCATGTTAGCAAGGATGGAACCCAAGATAGCGGCACGGATGACAGGGACATTCTGCTCCCTGCCAGTTACCAGCAGCACCATGAACAAGACGATTTCGACCACGGAACCAAGCGTAGTCTCAGTGACAACACCGATAACTTTGGGCAGTTTACGGGCGAGCTCTGAACCGCAGAAGCCCACGGTATTTGCGGCGGGGACCATGGCGATGAAGTTGGTGATGAAGATGGCAAGATGCTTCTCCGGGAGAGCAAAGTGCTGCGAAGCGTGTCAGTGGGAAAGGCAATCCCTCTGTGCCGTGAGGCAACATACCAATGCAATAGCGACGGGGACCATGGGCCACAGAATGTTGACCCAGCTAGAAATCAAACTGTTGCTCTTGAAGGAGATCTTCAAAAACTTGAGCGGGTGGATGCCCCTTCTGCCGCTCTCGCCCTCGGGCTCGATGCCTGGTGTAACCTCGTGGCCATTGTGGTTGAAGCGCGGCAGATGCATGTGGTGACGCTGGCCGTTGCTGTGAGGGGCATCCGACTTTGGTTCTTTGGCGTACTCGCGCGAAGTTCGGGAGCGGCGAGACGACATGTTGTGGTGATGTGGAGGGTAGGAGCTGGGCATGGAGTTCAAAGAAGGGCGTCTCTCTGCATGGACGGCCAGCGAAGCAGAGGGGGACCGTGTTTCAGGGAGCGCTGGGGAGACGCGACACGACGACAAGGAACTAGGGAAAGCGGAGGAAGAAGTATGCGGAGGAGATGCGAGCGGTGGTCGCCGTCGGCGGAGGCGTCATCTGGAGCGCTGGCCATGTTTCCCAGTTTGTGATTGCAGGAGACGCGGGATGCACAGGCGGCGCGTGGGCTGCTTTGAGTGGCCGCCGCGAGCCCTGCGGCGATCGGGCATGGCGGTCGCGATTCCCTTTTTTTGTTTACATGTCCGCCAACACTCCGAGACTCGTTCACGCCTCTGGAAACACGCGCTTCGACGTTGGTGCAGCGTGCATTCGAGCCCCGCCCGCCGTCTCGCGCTGAGCAGCGGCGCAAGCTTCTTTGACCTTGCCTTTGCTTGTCCGCTTGGCCTTCGACACAATGGCGGCGCCAAGGGCAGCCAGTCAAGTTTCAAGCATTCTAAATCGCGGAGTGACATCAGCGGGAGCTCCCTAGCGCTCATCGCCCAGGGGAAGGGGGCTGCGCTGCCGCTCCTCACCGCCAAAAAGGGTCCGGGTCCAGATTCCTCGTCTTCCGCCTGCCACTGGTCGCTGCGCGCTTTTCTGCGACCGTCCCTATGGCTGCGCCGCGATGCAGGCCCCTCTTTTGTGGGCTGAGCTGAATACGCAGTCGGTGGAGCGAGGGCTGGGGAACAACGTGGCCGGTGCCGCCAAAGCACCCCTTCATCGCTCATCATGCCCTTCTCTATCCTTGTAGGCCCGATTGATCAGCCCTCGCGGCATGCTTCCAACGCAGGCAGCATATCGGGGATGCTCGATGACGTTTACTTCATTTGGGCGCGACGTTGCAACTTTGTTCAAATTGTGACCAGTCAGTTTCTGTTCCAGTTGCGTCCTCACATGCAGCCAACCTGCTTCTTTGATTTGACAGGGATATGGTCCAGTCTTTGTGCTCCCGACAGAGTCTTGTCCCGCCTGGCCGTTAGATGTTGTTCTCGGCCTTGTTGTGGCTTTCCTCCCATTGCTTGAACCCGGTTGCGAGGGTGCATGCGCCTGAGCATTTGCGTAAACACATTCCCACTTCCCGTCCTCCCCTTCACGAATCCCGTTTGTTGTGCTTCGTCTAAAGGCTAGGCAGTGTTCTTGAGTCACCAATAAGCTCAGGAACTGTACGCTTAGCAATTTAGCAGAGTGTTACATGGATATTGGGCATACGAGGTAATGCTGGTCTAGTCTTTCTGGACAACCGTGTGATAGCTGTCCGGTCCCTAGCACTCGGGTGCTAGGGTGCTATCTCCACCTTGACTTCTCCCAAAGAAAAAAATCCGGGCTTCTTGCCTGTATAGCCTTGTGCAGAAGCAGACATCGTGTCTCCAATTGGCTACCGATATTGGTCAAAGTCGTTATTTTCGTTGCCAAATTCTTCGTGCACCAAGAAACACGAGTCCATTCTTTCTACAACTAAACAAGAATAACAAAAAAATCTTTATGTTAGTTATCTGTCGTTTGGCAATGGCCCTCGCTCGTATTGTGGTAGATTTTTATTTGGCCCGCATACAATATCCTGGAACTCTCTCTTGCGGCCTGCACTGCTTAGTTGCGATTTCCTAGTACTGCTTTAACCATCCAAGCGTGCCGGTGTTAGCCTTCACAATGTTTCGGTAATCCTAGTTGATAGAACTATCAAATGATATTCGACGAACCGTGATCGAACGAATCGGCGAAAGCTGATTTTATGGTTTCTTGTATGTGGCAACGGTCTGCTGGTTTGGATGAGAGTTCGGATGAGGGTTCTGAAGACGCGTTTGGAAGTCTGCCGGGGTTCGACCCTAGCAGGGCCTTTTGATATATATACGCCGCATGAGCTAGAGTATACCTGGAATGCATACTTTGGCTTTTCCAATTCGAAAGACGCTGGGGTGGTCATGATGCTGCTCCGATAGGACTTTGATGTGTGGGAAGTCCATGTTTGAGTGCAAATGGCTATGGCTGCGCCCTCTGCAGGCAAGGGATCCGGTACGAGCTCTGCTGTCTTCACCCAGGGATCCGATCTTTGGTGATGCTGCGAACTATACCATTTATACAGACGGCGAACAGTTCGATGTTCACGACGAGCTGGTGAGGGGCAAGTGATGAGGAATGATGAGGGAGACGCCGATTTGGAAGACGAAAGCAAGCGGGCAGCGACATGTTTTGTGATGCGCAGCTCACCTGCGGGTTGAGGTCCCGTGATTCCTAATATTGAAACCCATGGAAAACTCATTGCAGGCCTTTCATCTACATGCATCGTATCATCCGGGAAACGACCCATCGGTTGTATGACAGCAAGAGCGACCGTTGGACTTTCGGCGCCGTCATAGTACAGCTATCTTCGAGATCTAGACACACGCTGCATGCTCTAGTCTCTCTTGACTACGTGCTGAGTTTCATTCCGGATGTAGGGGTTCCCTAGCAGCCCGTGCTGTCATCCAATCCAGATGCCGCGTTTCTACAACACCTTCTCTTCTGATAGCATGTCCTTTTTTACGTTGCCTAAGGTTACAGCTCCACCAGCACCCATAATAGTCGGGATGCGGACGTCCATGCTACCAGGCTTGGGGAAGCTGATGCGTACAAGCGATGGCGAAGGGGATGTTGAGGGTGATGTTTGGGACGTTAAGGGTGGTGAGCATGACCAGGCACTCGAAGAAACACCCAAGCAGTGGCGGGAGATTAGATGGATATACTTATCCCTTATGCTGTTCTTTGGTATCGGTACCATCGTGCCCCTGAGTGAGCCTTTCCAAGACCTGCAAGATACTGCAATCTTCGATGAGGAGCTCTTTGCAAGCATTATATGTATACACACATATCTCTGGCAACAAGCATGGATGGGTTGTCGAAGAAATGTTGAACGGGTTGCCTGCGCTCATGGCCCCTATCTCTCGCCACGGCATCCAAACTGTACGCATGCACCTGGGTGTATTTCCCACTAGCTGGTATGTACGGCACGACCAATGGAGATGAGTCGAGCGAGCCGGAGTATATCATGCCGTGGTGAAGCAGACTGCACCGCCGGGACCGAGCAGAGCAGTTTGGAGAAGAGCACCACCAAGCCACTACAAGAAAAGCAATCCGAAGAAAGTAAACGGAAACTGGACCTCTTCCTCGAGACCGGAGTGTGACGGACATGTATCTGTCAACCTCGTATGTGCGAATGAAGGTCTTGAATTTGAGCTGAGCGAGGATTCTAGCATGATCATTGTAGGCAATAACGAAGCTAACTATACCCCCATCCCACCACGCACCTCCCACTCACTCTACGACCCCACGCCCCACTCAACCCCCCAGCCTCCTACTCTCCACGAAATCCACAAACTCAAAGAAACTCTTCTTATACCTCCTTTCCTGCGTCGTCCTATTAACAGTCTGAATCCCAAAGTGCGCATCGTAGTCGCCAAACTCCCAGTTATCCGCCCAACTCCACGCAAACGCGCCAATCCACTGGACCCCGTCCTCCCACAGCGCCTTCAAGCCCTCGCTCAAGTACGACTGGTAATACAGGCTGCGTGGGCTGTCGAATTCCTGGTCGCTCTGCTTCTTGTCTGCTTCGCCGAAGACGGGGAACCCGAATTCGGTGACGGCGACGGGCGCCCGGAACGTGTTCCAGAGGTAGTTGAGGTATGTGCGGAAATAGGTCGGCGTGATGTAGACGTAGGACTGGGAGGCGTAGCCGATGTTCCAGCCGGTCGTTGTGGTGGTGGATTGCGTGACGCAGTAGGGACGCAGGGGGTGCGAGATGTTTGATGCGCATGAGGCGATTGTGTCGTTTGGGGGTGGGGACACCACCGTAGCTGTGTAAGGCTGGATGGAAAAGAAATCTGCTGTGCCGTTGATGTAGCTCAGGTCTTCTGCAGTGAGCGAGACATAGTCTGCTACGGTGGTTTTGTACGCCTCCGGGTAGTCTTGTCCGAGGAAGATGGGGTTCGCAAAAGTGGCGAGTTGGAAGGCATTGAAGTGTGTTGCGGCTTCAACGTCGGATGTGTCAGACGGGTTGCGTGGGACGCCGAAGTTGTCGTTGAGTGTTAGAGAGATCTTGCCTGTGCCTTTGATTTCAGAGCGGTAGAAATGGTAGAGGCGTGCGTGTGCTTTGATGACGGCATTTACGGAGTGGCCGTTCCGAGAACCGAGGAGAGGCTCGTTGAAAGTCCACCAAATGGGTACGCGGTCTGCGAAATGTGACATTACGATCTTGCCATAGTTTACAAATGCGTCCTCGAAAGACACGTTTTTGTAGCTAAGTTGGTAGCCGGAGTCTGTGTAACCGATGCCTCCTGTGCCTGGTGCAATGCCAATATCGGTATAATTGTTATAGAATTCGAGCGGCGTGTCCGTGTGATGGAGTACAATGGCTGGGAGCATGCCTTTCTCAAGAACGAAGTTGATCAGGTCATCGTAGTGTGCTAAACCCTGTCTATTGACTGGCGTCCCTGGCAACACAAAAGGCAGGATTCGGCTCCAGGGGATAGAAAAGCGGTAGTAGCGTACTCCCATTGAAGCAATGCGTTCAATGTCTTGCTTGTAGAGATAGTAGTTCTCATTGGCAACAAAGTCGTCGGATGCCCCAGGCGAAAGAAGGCTCAGAGCATCCATGTGTACAGGCGTTCTTCCCTCATCGGCAATTGCTCCCTCAATCTGTACAGCTGAAGCAGCCACACCAAGCATGAACTCTTTAGGAAAGGAGTAACAGGTTTGAGGACCAAATGGTTCGGGCGGTGGAAGGACTAACTCGGCCGTGGGGACTGGGGTTGGTTCTACGGTTGTCGAGTAGATTCCCCGCGTAAAATTGACCCATGGTATTGCAGTCCACAGCGCAGTCCACGAAGCGTTCCCGTAAGGGCTCCCCGCATCCGTCGCAGTAGCATTAGAAGTTGGATCCCAGTTACCCCATTGTGTTGTTGTGAGATTGGGAACCAGACTGCTCAAAGCAGAGTAGTTTGGCGCATACACCGTAGTAGTTGTCGGTGCAGGCCTTGATGTCGCGGTCCTCTTTGTCTCCGTTTGTGTGAAGCTAAATTCGCGGAAAGAGTACGACGGGATAGCCGTCGCATAGGAGGTGTTAGAACAATATTGCGAAAGCGACGTCAACCCACTACTCGAGATATAGACCTGCTGGGCAAGTGCCATTGCACCGCTTCCAAGCAACACTCGAAAAATCATCTTGGGATAGATGGAGAATGGTTACTCAGAGTGCGTCACGGCATGAAGCTATTTATCAACGTTAGTTTTAGGACTATACCGTATGTTCCCAAGATCCGGAAAGCGGATACGATACGAATTCTACGAGTATACGATGCAGTGTGATGTATAGCTCGGGAGGACATCCCTGTTTCAGGCTCTCCCGGTTGCATTTGTGGGGTGCAGTGCGGGGAGATCGTTGGAGCTCCCTCGGTCTGCGGGGTACGATGAACCGAGGGTATATCGGACCTACGAAGTAGAGAATCGTGGTTAATGTGGATTGATCGTGCACCGTTCCTTATCACGTTGAAAAAACACACACGAAGATATCTTCTCCCACACCAGAATGACCAATCATACGCTTGATTAGGAACAACAGTCCCGAACTGCTTTCTTGTTTTTTTCGGTATCGTACGAGTGAACCGTTTCTGCTTCTCAGTTCTGGGCGTTAAACAAGCTCCGACGATGAACAAGACTTTAGTATCTCACCGTTGTAGTAGCGAGGCAGAGTTTAGATTTCTGAATAGGCCGTGTCATCCCAGTATATACAATAATAGACCATATAGAACGATTTAGAAGCGATAATATCACAACATCGGACGTGCTGCCAACTCCTTCGCAACCCCGCGAGAAATCCAGTCAGAAATGGCCATGTTAGTAATCATAGGGTTCACTCCACTGGCAGATGGAAATACCGAAGCATCCGCAACATACAGACCCTTCGTGCCCCAAACTTTCCCCGTTGGATCCACGACGCCTTCCTTCTCCTTTGCACTCATCTGGCAAGTACCCATCTGGTGCGCGGACACGTACATGGTCTCAGGGCTCGGGAATCCTCTGGCCCTGAGCCCCTCAAGCCAGTTCTGGAACTTTGTATCGTTGATACCTTCACTAGCGGGTGTGGCTGGGTCGCGAATGAAGGGCTCGATGCCGGGTATCAAGGGAAAAATCTCGGTTGCACCTTGGACGTAATGAATTTTGGCGAGGGCCACGATTCCCTCAAGAATATGGGCTTTGTCGAAATTAGAGGTCGTGTATTTAACGCGGACACGGCCGTCGTGCGGGTCCGGATAGACTTGTCCTGGGTCGCGCTCGCGTGCAATGGCGAAGTAGCCGGCCATGTGCCTCAGACGAGCAGCATTTACTTTGTAGTCCAGACCGTTTTTCCAATTCATGAATGTAAGCCAAGCTGTAGGGGTCATGTTCGTTGCTTCAAGTTTCGCGCCATGGCCTTTTCCGTCCAAGTTCTCGAATTCATTGACGACCGACGTGAGACAGTCGCCTTCCCAAGGTACGATCTCTTCCTCATAAATACCACCAAGGAAAAGGACGGGATGAAGGTGGAGGTTGCGTCCAATGTGGCGGTTCTTGAGCCCAGAACGCATAAGCAGCAATGGAGACTGCATTGTTCCCGCGGAAACAATCACGCGTTTGGCCTTGATAAACACCTTTCGCCTGACAGTTGGCTCTCCCGCGATACCGCCATTGATATCTCGAGAGACCCACGTACCTTTTACTCCCGTGGCAATTTGCTCCTGTCCCCGCTTCGCAAAGACGATCTCCTCAGCATGGAAACCTTCAACGAACTTTGCACCAGCGCGGGCTGCGTCGGGTAACCAGCTTACGACTGGACCTTGTTTTTCACAAGAGCCACAGCCGAAGGTACAGTGACCGCAATAATGTCGCTTTCCGCCACTGTTTTGGGGGACAGTCTTATGCGCGTAGCCCAATTTGCGTGCGCCTTCGAGAAGTATCTGATTTGCATGGCCGTGTTCGATATGGTCGGTTGAGACACCCATTCGTGTGCATACGCGGTCGAGAGAATCTTGGAACTCCGCAGACGTAAAGAATGGAAGGCCACGGTCAGCCCATTCTTTCCGGACAAAAGCTTGTGTTTGTAGTGATGCAGACCAGTTTACCGTACCACCTCCTCCGAACGTTTGGCCAGCAACGACGGCTATTGTACTGTCATCCGACTGGATGCCTGGATATTGTTGTGCAAATCAGCAAAGTTCGGTTGGCGAGGTAATTCAGACTTTACAATGCGAATGTATCAGCAGACAGACATGCCAAACTACGTACCTCCACCGTGCATGAACAAGTTGTTCCAGCCATACTGTTCACGCATTGGGTAGTGATCCGGAGTCCAATGGTGCGCCTTCTCGGCCACAACAACGCGGTAACCGGCTTCAGATAGATTTTTTGCGCATACTCCACCTCCACAGCCACTACCTACAATAACAACATCTGTCTCGATGACTTCCGGCTTGTCCCCTGGAGGAAACTGGAGGAACTCATAATCGAAACCTGTTCCTGGAACCATGCCAACTGGGACTCGTGGGAAACCAAGGAAGCGAGGCAAGGTCTCGGTTGTCTTCAACCACGTCTGCTTCGATAGCGTGGTCAAGGACCGATGCAGCTGTCGCAGAAGAGGCAAACGTGCCGTCGCCCATGACTGCAGGATTTCTTCTCGCACATGTACGGGCTGGTCACTGATGGGTGTTGCTCTTCCTGTCATGACCAAGGACCCGGCCCGGGTATTGAGGATGTTCAAGATCATTGAGAGATCCTTCCTATTTGATTGGGGCAAAGAGAGCGCGATTACCCTTCGCAGCTCCTCTCTAAACACGGGGTCTTGAGCCGGGTTGTCATCAAGCAATGCTTTGGCGGCTTCGTCGCCATCAGGGTCTGGTGTCAAAGCCTTGAGTGTACTAACAGCTGCCGAGTATTCGTTGTCGGTGACTGCGATGTCGGTTCTGCGTCGAGCAGTTGCGGCTGGCTTTACGGTGGGTATGACCGTCTCGGCAATGGACAGAACCGTCCTCCATTGCGCTGGAGTCAGAGGATCCTCGGTCGGCAGTGGAGGCAGAGTAGTTGCTCTTGGGGATACGGGGGCAGTAGTTGGGAGTGGCTGAGGCATACTGAGCAAGGGGACGAGTATGTGCAATTGACAAGCCTGACGGCTAAGGTGTTGAGCTTATCACATGGATGGGACGCAGCAAGACGAGAAGCGCTCGACACGCTGCACATGCTGGTCGTGGTGGCATGTCTTCTACTAGGTATGTAAGCTCAAACGCGGAGTAAACGCGGAGTGCATGAGAGCCTAGTCCCAGGTGGTGCAGGTGGGCGAGTCGTGGCTGCCAACCTCGGCTGTGGCATGTGTCGGCCGGGCGTTGTGGCTGGAGCGTCCAGCTGCGCCACGCTCACGTGCGCGTGTTATCGCCGGGAAAAGCCCTCTTAAGTGGAGTGGGTGACAGCGGCCAGGCCTTGGATGGGGCTCCACTTGCGCGATGCACTCTGCGCACGAGACCCTTTGCTGGTTCTCGCCGGCGGCTCCAGGCGGCTCAAGGCCGTGGATAGAGTGGTTGAGGCTCAGCGCACTCTGCGCATGCAGAGCAGCGCAGCAGGCAGACATGGGTGGGCTCGACGACGACTGACGTACGGTACGAGGCCCGTCACGATGAGCCAGATCGCATCCGATGGCGGCGTCGGTTGCCAATACAAATTACGAAGGAAGGCGACGCGATTGGCGGGAGATAAGCGGCCGTCCAGATCGGGGCATGGCGGCGTAAAGGCCGTTGCGCGCAGCCTGCCACTCGCTGCCGTGCCACGGTTCAAGACAGACTCCAACAAACGGCCTCGCTTGCCTTTGCAGAGCGCCACACGCTGCGCTCCTGTGTCTGCCGTGCTGCCGTGCTACCGTGCTGTCGTGCTGCCGTGCTGCCGTGTCGCCGTGTCGCCGTGTCGCCGTGTCGTCGTGGACGCTGCGGCCGAGGGAACGCCAGACGCCAGACGCCCAGCCCAGCCCAGAGATGACAGTGGAGAGATCCGCGATATTTGGGCGCCAGGCCGGGATCATCCTCATGCTGCAGCGAGGCTAGCCGTTAGCACGCCCGGTCGAAATGGTCGCTGGACCCTCGCCTTCACCACGACGACGTCGTTCTTAATTCATCCCCTCGCTCCCTTCCAAAACGTGACCCCTCCCAACGCTCGCTGCACCTCTCTCACCGACACCCCCCAACAGATAGCCACCCGCTGCACCCGTCCTGCACCGTCCCGGCCTGCCTTGTCTACGGTCCACTCACCGTGCCGGAGAGCCAGATAAACACCGGGCATCCTGTCGTGTACCCGTCCTTATCGCCCACCGCCTCGACCCAACCACCAATCGCCATCAACCTCATACACGCGCAGAGCCGCAGGCCTGCTCGAAATAACATTCTGGCACTGTCAGCGTCGTGCTGCTCATAAGCCCTCGGCCGTCTCGTCTTGACCGTCCGCCCGCCACCCCTCGCAACCCTCGCAACCCTCCGATCCAACGCTCGTCGCGAGCCTCACCGCCGTTGCCTTCGTTCCCGCAGCGAGCGGCCATACACCTTGCCAGACTCTTTACACGAACGAGACCACAACATGGCAACCCAGTTCTCAGGCGCGGCCGTTGCTGCGCAGCCCACCCCGTTCCAGCACGGATACAGAAAGTCTGCCCTCTACGGCCAGATGGATTCAGGCTCCAACACGCCGCTGAACGTGTCGCCAACGTCGCCGCGCAACACCAGCCATCTGCCCACGTACTCGCACCACGCCCCCCCGATCCGGCCGCTGAAGACGGCTGGCTACATCCCCGCAGCGCTACGTAGGACCGAGAAGCCTGCTGGACGGTCGCCGCCACGCGTCGACTCTGGCACAGACACGACCAACACCAGCTGGAGCACGGGCGGGCCGTTTGGACAGAGCCCCGGCGACACGCCGCCCATCTCGCGCATCGCGACCGAGGACATGCGATCCATCTACGACGACACACCGCTGTCTCCTGTGTCCGGGCCGATTACTCGCAACCACTGGCAGGTACGTTGATTTGTTTGCTTGTTTCCCATTTGTTTTCTCTGTCATTACCGTCAGCACCCACTTTTGTCGCGTGCCTTTCCCTGGGCGTGCACTTGTTACGTACATGGTTCGGAGCGGAGCCCTTTAGCGCACAAGCGGTTCGCAGCGCCTCGCCGAAGACCGAGGGGCGCTGTGACAAGCGCACCGTGGCACCTCAACAAGTCGCGGCGCCGCCGCTGCACGTGCGGCGCGTCGGATCAAGTACAATGCCACGAGGGCTGCCGCGCGCTGTTTGCTCGGTTCCGCTGTCGCACTCGCTGCCATGCCCCCACACTATGCCTGGCCGCATGCAGGGCCGCCGTCCGGGCCTGCTTCGGCCTCCCCATGGCTAGCCCGCCTCTTTTTTGCAGCCTCAACTCCGCAGACCAATCGAACGCCGCTGACCCATCGCCTTTAGCCTGATAGCTCCACCGTCGTCTGCACCGCGTCGTGCTGCCAGCAGCCCTTTGGCCTCTTCATGCGCCGCCACCACTGTCGCAAGTGCGGCGGCATCTTCTGCTACCAGCACCTGCAGAAGCAGGTCCGCCTCAACGAGCACGCCTTGTTCCATCCCGAGGGCGACTGGCACAAGGCCTGCGATCGCTGCCACACGCACTTCCGCGAGTGGGAGCAGATGCGTTCCAGCCGCACCAACAGCGAGAGCTCTGGCAGCATCGAGAGCCCCGCCGCCGTCCAGATTGAACAGTCGCAAGCCAAGCGCCCAGAATGTGCCCCCAAGGCCAGCTTTCTGTCCCAGAGCTTCGGCGGCGGCACCTGGAACTGGAGCACCTTCTAACTTCACGACTCTCTTTCCAGACATTCCTGTCTTCTTTTCCAACATGGTGATATCCCGGACGACCCGTCCGTCTCCTGCATCGGGGCGCGCGGTCGTCCACACGTTTTCCAACTCTTTCAGCTTCTACCCGAAGCAACAGCATAATTGCATGGTATCCTGGCGTACAGCATTATCCGGTGGATGGGCATTTGTAGCGATTTCAGCGTTTCTTTAGTCTGCCAATAGACTCGCCGCGTTGCCGTCAACGCGTGCTGCGACGGCCAACGAGATATTCAACTTAATGATTCCTTCAGTCGACTGGCGGTATAGGCTGGCGACGAGGAAGCCGAGCTGCGGTTCTGGCGATACGGTGTTTTTCACAGATGGGCGTACTGGGCATTGACGAATTTTGTTTTGGCCGTGTTCGATGACAGCAGTGCGAGGCAGCACATGGTAGATTGCACCAGGGCCGCCATGGTCGTGCGCATAATGTTCGGTGCGGGTGTAGGAGTACGGTCGACATATGATATTCAATGCTGAATGACTTTGTTTATAATTCGCTGTTTGCAGATGGTGACTCAATGACTAGCGATGGCGTGATGGCTTGAGGACCGTGATGGGGTCTCTTCGGCGGCTCTCGGGGTATTGGTGTGAAGACGACAAAGTGGAGACATGCAGGGCAGCCGCAAGTTTGCAAACACTCGCCCATGGAATGGCGGCATCATCATTCATATAACATTTGCATGCCTCAGGAGAGAGTCAGCTCCCGGGAAAAAATGCACTGATAATGAAACATCATAGGCCGGACGATCCACATAAAAGCCCAAAAAGAGTCCAGTGTGGGCCACTCAGCGGTCTTCAGCCCTATCGACGATCTCTCGCGGAACGCTGGCGCTCCCCGATTGGTCAGACCCTTGTGCGCGGGATCCAAAATTCTAACACGACATTCTACAAGCGGATGACCTCTTATATATCCACAGTCGCATCACGCGTTCCCTCTCACCGCTCGCTGGCTCTCACCGCTCGACCTATCGCGTACAGGGGTTAGAGAGTTGGCGGTCATTCGCTCGTTCACTGTGCGCGCGGTGGGCGCTGGTGCCCCCGCTGTTTTGAGGCTTGCGACTGCGACGATTCCTGGTTCCTGCAAACGCTTCCTTGGTACGATAAACGCGGCGATGGGGTCTGAGGCGCAGGCCGCGAAGCTGGGGGATGGGAATGGGGCGGGGAAGCCAAGCAAGAGGGCCAAGCTGCGTGGAAGGGCGTTCTACGAGAGTATCGGGAGTCCAAAGCTTGTGCTTGCGCCCATGGTGGAGCAGTCCGAATTCGTACGTTATCCCAGTCCATATTACCTTAGATTCCCATGCAAGTAGCTGACGATGCAACCCAGGCCTGGCGCATGCTTTCACGTTCCTTCATCCCTGCCTCCGCGCAATCCAACCTTCTTGCATACACACCCATGTTCCATTCTAAGATGTTCCTCGAAGGACCCAAATACCGCGATTCACACTTCCAGCCGCTCAAGTCAGCCATACCTTCCCCGCCCGACACATACCACATCTCGCAGCTGTTGGAATCAGAGCGCCATCTTGACGGTAACCCGGCATTTGACCGCCCGCTTACGGTACAATTCTGCTCCAACGATCCCGACGACCTTCTCAATGCAGCCAAACATGTGGCCCCATTTTGCGATGCGGTAGACCTGAACCTGGGGTGTCCGCAGGGCATCGCGAGGAGGGGGAACTACGGGGCATTTTTGCAGGAAAGTCCCGAACTGATTGCGAAGATGATCAAGAAATTGGATGAGGAGCTAGATGTACCTGTTACGGCGAAAATGAGGATACTCGAGACCAAGGAGAAGACGTTGGCGTATGCAAAGATGATACTGGACGCGGGGGCGAGTATACTCACGGTGCATGGCCGGCGGCGCGAGCAAAAGGGACATAATACGGGATTAGCGGATTGGAATATGATTCGTTTTCTAAGGGAGAATTTGCCCAAAGAGACGGTTTTGTTCGCGAACGGGAACATCCTTCAGCACGAGGATATTGTGAAGTGTTTGGAAGCGACGGGTGCTGATGGCGTTATGACGGCCGAAGGAAACCTTTACGACCCGACTATCTTCGCTGAACCGCCCCCAGTGGGAGAAGAAAGCCGTGAATACTGGCGTGGAAAAGATGGGAAAGGTGGGTATAGAGTCGACGCTGTGTTCCGTCGGTATATGGACATCATTCACAAGTATGCGCTCGGACAGGAACCGCCCATGCGAAAGCCGCTCTTCCATCCTGGTGATCCCGAAGATCCACCATCGCCACCCCAAGAAGAAGACGAGGGACCGCCGCGCAAGAAACAGAAGCAGAACAAGACGGAGAAAGGCCAGCTCAAGAACCCAAATCTTACGGCTATGCAGGCACATCTGTTTCATCTGCTTCGACCACTGGTATCGCAGCATCACAATGTGAGAGATGCGTTAGCGAAGTGTCGAATGGGCGACATCGATGCCTACGAAAACGTGCTCAGGCTCACGGAGAAAGCCGTAAAAGAAGGCATCCAGGCCTACGAGCGGGAACACACCAATCCCGAAACCACAAATGGCGCCAGCAACGTTTCTAGCACTGCGTCCGAGAATACACAAGAGGAAGCCAAAGATGAGGAAATAGACCCGTACACATCATCGCTCGCCACCGTCGCTAAATGCAAACGTCCCTGGTGGGTATGTCAGCCATATGTCCGGCCCCTCCCGAAGGAGGCCATCGAGAAAGGCTCGATGCAGCTCAGTAAAAAGGAAAAGAAGAAGTTGGAGCTGGAAGAGGCGGAGGCCAAGGCTGTGGGATTGCAGCCTGGTGGCAGGGTCGAGAAGGAGTCGTTGGAGACGGAATTGCCGGGAAAGCCGGATGAGCGATCGGCTGAGATGGCGAAGGTTCCGGTGGAGGAAGATCAAAAGGAGGAGGTTGAGATACCAAAGGAGGGTCTGGTATGTGGATGAGCGTTTTGCTATTTACGCATTCGCTCGCAATGAGTATCACAATAATTGCTCAAGGTGATGACTGCTCTGAGGGAACAAGCCGCCACTATCTGTGACGTGCTGGACTATCTCCAGTGAGGTGCATCCCAGAGTCAGCTAGAGGAACAAAAACAGATACAAACCGGCTTCCATCTAGGGTCGAAGACACGAAGAATACAACCATTGTGCCGCTAGTTCACCTTCACCGCTTTCCAATCGCTCCTTCCTTGTTTACTCACCAGTATCCACAACGCGTCTGACACCAAACGTGAGAATCAAGCTTTTCCATCTTCATCTTCCCCACTGTTCCAAATTTCGCCTCTTCTTTAACCCGCTGCTCGACTACGTAGACCGGAAATTGCGTCCTGCTTTGTCTTGACGATGGCGTCTGTCAAGCCGGATTTCCCAGATTACTACTTCGATCTTGGTCTCGCTCAGACCGCGACGCTCGCTCAAATCAAGACGGCGTATCGCAGGCTTGCACTTCTGTACCACCCGGACAAGAAGGGCCTGGAACATGTCCAGGCTGATGCTGACTTCAAGCGGGTGTGTATCGAATCTGCGTATAACCGCCGGTCACGGCCAACATAATTGTATAGATCAATGCGGCGCATGCGGTACTCAGTGATACAGATAATCGTGAGAAGTACAATGAGATTTATGACGCCTGGCCCAAATACCGGGCAGCTCTCAAGAAAGAGGAAGCACGTCATCCAAAGAGCGAGAAAAAGCCACAGCAGGGCGATCATGCACCCAAACCAGCCAAACAGCATGGTGGAGGTAAATATCGCGATGAAGACATGGAAGAGTTGTTACGGCGTGACTACACATTCAAGTCCCGCGCTTCTGCCATACGACGGGAACAAAAGAAGCATGACTGGTCTTTCGATATGTATGGTGCGTCTATTAACCGATGGGGCGGATGTGACTGCGAAGGATGTCGAACACGTTATCAGCGAGAACAACAGGAGAAGGTTTGTCTTGTCAAAAGCCTGGATGAGCTTTTCTGATACGTGTAACCTTTCACTAGTCCAAACCTCCTCCTAAGCCATTGAATTTCGTCGAGGGGGAGTTACTACGCGCATATCAGAAAAAACAACAGCAAGCGCACGAGCAGAAACAAAAGGAGGAAGAAAAGAAGCGAAAAGCAGAGCGGAAGGCGGCAGACGAGGCCAAGCGTGCAGCAGAAAAAGCAGAGCAGAAGAGGCGTGAAGACGAAGATAGGCGTCGTCGTGAAAAGGCGGAACAGGAACAGAAAGAGCGTGAGGAGAAAGCTGCCAAAGCCAAACGCAAGCAAGACGCCGAGCGCAAGAATCGGGAGAAGATGGCTGAAAGGGGTAGCGAAGAAGCCGCACGCCGCGCTCGTGAGCGACAGGAGAGATCTGCACGACTCAGGATGGCCAAAGCATACATCGAGGACAAGCAGGAGGCATATCTGGCGACTATCCATGTAGAAGGCAAAGAAGTTATCGTTGATGAGGTATACACTTGCATTGGCTGGACGAAGAAGAAGGGTAAAACTAAATGTCTCTTCTGCGAGAAGTGGAACAAGCAGTTCTCTTTCCAGCTCCCGGACGAAGGAGCCGTGGCTTGTAACCCTTGTAAGAAGAAATTCAGCCGTATTACACTTCCGTCGGAGGAAAAGGAAGAGTACGTCGAGCACGAAGATGTGTGAGTGGAGAAAAGGGTGGCGAATTCGATTTCGAGCATCTGTTCGTGCTGCCGCGGTTTTTTTTCTTGTACCTTCTTTTCCTGTTGGTATGTGATCGGTTATGCGCCGTGGAGGTTGGCGTATGAGACTGAGGGCCTCGACTTAATAAGCTTTGAACAAAGGAGCCACGCTGTTGTTGCATGGGACGACTACTATGCTTGGCAGGACAGACACCAACAAGGCCGCACACAACCAATGAAGAAGCTTTGCGGCTCGGAACATAATGCACGTTCTCAATTTAAAAGTTCAGTGTAATGTTTACCATACTTTACGAAGGAGGTTGGAGATGGCTGGTACTAAGATTCACGAAGTACGTCCGTTGTTCTCAACACCTCTAGTAGATTTTTTAGCTCTTGCAAAACAAATTCTACTTTGAAAGAAGAATACTGCTGTGCGGTAATGTAATCGTGATGCGAAACAATCACTTTTGGGAAGATTCCCTAGTAAATGCGACCTCCTTCGCATGTCCGCAGTGCGAAGGCCGGAGGCTTACATCCCCAAGTCACATGTGATCACCACCGATCTTGATCAATACTTCAAGTTCTGCCGCTTGGCCCTTATCCGGGCAACAACCGTCCCTCAACCGTTCTTACCGTCATGTTGGGCTTCTAAGCATAGTTCTAATGTCCGCTCCCAAAATACAATCGCAGATCTCGAAAATCCAGTGGATAGCTTCGGAAGAATTGGACTGTGATTCGATGGCGTTAGTCAATGTTCCTGCATCCAACACCCAGCCACGATCTCAGGGTAAAGCCAGCTCGGGTTTCCAGGGCACAGAGAAAATCGGGGGTGAGCGCAAAATGCGTTGTCTCGGTGACTTTATCCGCTGGTGTCTCAAGGGTCTTCGTCTAGCATACACCGTATTGCATTACCAGCGAAGTTGCCCCGACAGCAACGTTCATCCAATGAAGGTCTGCGGGATTGCTACCTTCAGTAGTCTGGATAAGCTTCTTACTGCATGCGTTCTTCACGTTTATCTTAGCGGCCGTTAGTATTATGCAACCTTAACCAAGCCACTGAATCCAGCCCTCTAAAATCCGTTGGGCTGGAAGTGCTGAGGCTGATTTGACGTGGGAAAACTTCCGCGTCACGTTCACCATCAATGAGTGGTTGAGTTGAGATCAACACGAATAGTTAGCAGCTGGGCCGAACTGAAGTCTATCCGTATTGAATAAATTTCGGGTATGGATCTAAAGCTCCGACACATTGCTGTTCATGTTCTTGCCGATCAAGACCTCTGCTTCGAAGGCTTCAGTTAGTTTGCTTTTAGAACGTATTGTAATCCTGTGGCTGGGCTGTGTTGTTCGGTGCTATTGCACCTAGTTTAATTCTCTTGATCTCTGAACACACTCTACGGGCGGCTGGTACTGGCCACCGAGTTACTCATTAAAATGGTGTCTCAAAAGCCACTGTAGCCACCTCTTTTTACAGCCCAAATTTACACAACGTCTGTTCATGTGCAAACGCCACCATGAAGCCCAGCTTACCCTGGAGTAGCTGCTTCCGTTGAATCTTCTTGAACAGAGGCGTCATTCGCTTGCAATCTACATCGGAATCTCCATGCAGGGGTGGTCAGTACAACATCGGAAACCAGGACAGCCACAGTGACACAGGCACCATAATATCGCATCATCCTAGCCTACGGCTACTACACTCGAATCTCGCCTAGATGCGCATTTATCTAGCGGAACGGTAAAGTTCCGACCACACGTTTCACCTGTCCAGCCTCTTCTCGGGTGATGAGAACGTCACGATCGTGGTCCGTCGCGGATAGCGACCGGCAAAGGCGCCTTTGATAACTCAAACTACTGCTAGAATATTGCTTCACTGTCCTATGAGTTCATGGCGGCGAGATTGCGATTGGCACTGAGCGATCCGGCTCCCCAACCAGGTCCGGTTCACTAAGGTGGGCATTAGTAGATCGCTCTCTCCCCATCAGCCGAAAAAGGGTTAGCCAAATGCGGGAGGAACAAGGTGGTTTTCCCAACTTCACACTCCACAACACCAGCCGCATCAGCACAGCAGGCCGTTGTGATCAACTTACGAACAGCAGCACGTTCACCTGATGGAATAGCGCATTGCAGGTTGTTTCTTGATCGCTACACAACGTAACGCTGCATAGTTATTCAAAGTGAAACGCCCATCGCTCGTATATGCCATCATGGATCGTAATACTGCGCATCAGTGCAGTAGTACTTCGCTACCAAGTTTAGCTTGAGATTTTTACACTGGGGCTAAGGTACCGTTGACAGCCCTACTAACTTCTTCTGCATGGCTGTCAGGGGTTCTAGGCAGCATGCTTCATTGACACCTCCCCACCGTCGTCCGAGAAACACTGTGGCGGGAACACAACCTCACACTGGCCATTCCCCTTTCGTTTTCACTTTTACCGCGGAGCAGGTCGCACGCAGAAGTCAGGCCGACATGACAGCCAACAGTACTTCCTGGTCGGATCGGTGTCCCGCGCAAACTACAGCTCTAGGGCTTTAGCCTCGCCATCACCATGCCAGCCTGGAAGAGGTAAGATGGTTGGCGTATATAGCCGCCCTGTCCACCTCCTTTGAGCACTGCTGCAACCGTCCCTCTCTCGCAGTGACCATCGGTCTCTCCGAAGGCCATCTTTACATTCGTTTTAAGGTCCGTCAGCGCTTCGCGCTCTTGAACCTTTCTCATTTCCCTTCGTTCATGTTCAGAGCCTACACCATGTTGTTTGCATCTACCAGGGCAGCATCGCTCGCCCCACTCTTGGTCCTACTATGCCCCTCCGTCTTCTCGTTCGCCATCCGGCCTGAGCCTCTGGTGCCTGAGGCTCTATTGGAACGCATGAAAAGGGCTATTGAACCTATATATAGCAAGCGCACCTACAGGACGAATAGTTGTGACAATGGTCCAAACTCCAGGTCCTGCTGGGGAGGCTTTGACATTGACACTGACATGGATTTGAGTTGGCCTGATACTGGGAATACAGTCAAGGTGAGAAGTGGAAATGGCGATGGGAAGTTGAACGTGATTAACAGATGTAGTACACTTGGGAAGTCAGCAACAAAACTATGGCGCCAGATGGCTGGTCGAGACCAATGATGGTAGTAAATGGGCAATACCCTGGACCGGTAAGATTCATGAGAACGAATCATGCAATGAATTTTGCTAAGGAGTACTAGATACTTGAAGCAAGTTGGGGTGACAATATTGAAGTCACTGTCACAAACAACCTTCCGGCGAATGGTACAGGCATTCATTGGCACGGCTTGCGACAGCTGGGCTCAAACCAAATGGATGGTACGGGTGGCATAACAGAATGTCCCATCCCACCAGGTGGTTCCAGGACATACAGATTCAAGGCCACTCAGTACGGTACGTCTTGGTGGCATAGTCACTATGCAGTGCAGTACAGCGAAGGAGTTCTAGGTCCCATTGTGATTCACGGACCTGCGACGAAGAACTACGACATTGATCTTGGACCTTACCCGATCACCGACTGGTTTCATACTCCAGTGTAGGTCCCATTATCCTGTTCCTGAAGATCTATGCACTTACTTTGGATAAGATTTGAAGTCAACGCAGCCACTCTCCATGCGAATGCCCCACCGACTGCAGACAACATGCTCATAAACGGGACGATGCTTTCTTCAGACGGAAATAGTGGGAACTATGCCGTTACCCAGCTCAGTGGTGGAAAAACGCATCTCCTTCGGTTCATTAACACAGGCATCAACAACTGGGCGAATGTGGCGCTTGATGGGCATCCTTTCACAGTGATTGCAGCAGATTTCGTTCCAATCGTGCCTTACACTACCGACACAATTTCAATAGCGGCTGGTAAGTTGGACTGTTTCTCTAGCTCGACCCCATTCCTTTGCCAACTCCACCGAATCATGCATCGCATAATCTTAAAGGACCTCAACTAATCATGTGCAGGCCAACGCTACGACGTTATTATCAATGCAAATCAAACAATTGGCAATTACTGGCTTCGCGTCGGCACTGGCGGCGGGGGCTGTGACGGACCAAATGCTAACGGGGCTAACATCCGAAGCATTTTCCGCTACGAAGGTGCACCGGAATCATATCCCAACTCGTCAGCAACGGGGGTATTGGCGATAGGCTGCCAAGACGAATTTAATGTTGTGCCCTGGGTGAAAACCAATGTTCCTCAGACCACGCCACAGGAGATGGAAGTCAAATTTAGCAGTACTGTTGTCTCAGGAACCAACCTAGTACAATGGCTCATTGGCGATTCGCCCATGCACATCAACTTGAGCAACCCTACTATCCAACAAGTCGCATATGGAAACGGCACCTTTCCACAGTCGGAGAATGTATACGACATTGGAGAAGCAAACACGTTTCAATATTGGGTAATTCAGCAAGATCCTGCGAATCTCGCCGCGGTTCCGCATCCCATCCATCTCCACGGTCACGACTTCTATGTCCTCGAACAAAAAGAAGACGCCACCTGGTCTGGCGATACCTCGAACCTCAAGATGGACAATCCAATACGACGTGACACAGCCACGCTGCCTGCCAAAGGCTATCTCGTGCTTGCTTTCGAGTCCGACAATCCCGGTCTATGGCTCATGCATTGTCACATTCCATTCCATCTCGCGCAAGGTTTTGGTGTCCAATTTGCCGAGCGGAGAAGCGACATTACGAGCAATGGCGGGTTTGATGCTTTAAATGAGCAGTGCGGGGAGTGGATTGCATGGAGAGAGCAATATTACCCCGACGGCTTGACTGAAGGCGACCTTACCCTATAAGCGAAGAAACTAATAAGCATCTTGATCGGCGTTAGCAGCACTGTTTTATTTCTATGAACGGTCACCTGGTGCTCTGGTCGCGGTGGGACGGCGTCACGGTGGAGGTGTTCTGGTTGTGATTATTGCTAATAGGATGGGAACTTTACGGCCTCGAGGCACAGTAACATACATCACATAGGATACGGTAATACGAATTGGAGGATGGCATGTGATACTTTCCAACCACGTGTATCTACAATTATCATCACAGTGATGCCAAAAAGTCTTTGCTCGGACAACTGGATAAGCCGAGATGCTCCGATCAAGGGTCCATCATCGAAATTGAAAATTGCATCCCAACGGATCGAATTCCTTTGTTCTAAA
The DNA here is from genome assembly GCA_019828545.1 of Paracamarosporium sp. OC-R06-R3. Lineage (NCBI taxonomy): Eukaryota > Fungi > Ascomycota > Dothideomycetes > Pleosporales > Didymosphaeriaceae > Paracamarosporium > Paracamarosporium sp. OC-R06-R3. The sequence continues at coordinate 100,051 of JACVRA010000529.1, read as the reverse complement.
TTAGGGATGTTGCCAGCGCTACAGTAGGGCTCCCGAAGTAGAGCAGAAGTGTACTCGGTAGTCACCAAACTAATCTCATGGACTATTGGCCAGTTGTCCGACCGATTGGCATACATACCCGGAACTAGACCGCGCGCAATCGGATGGCCTAAACTACAGTAGACCAAGGGTCGAGAGGGTGTTCCTGAGATCCGACGCAGGGGTAAACCGGGCGCGCACGTTCATTTGTTCTACGCGGATTCCCTTGACGGAACACACGTCGATGAAATAGTCAGTCCCAATCGCCGGGTACCGGTAAAGCTGGCCGAAAAGATCGAGCATCGAAGCAAGTTGAGGGCCAGGGGGAGCCAATCGGTTCTCGGGCATTCGTATATTCGCGCACTGCTTTTACACGGCGAACATGAAACTTCCTAATCAAGTAATATATGTTCGGGCGTCGATTAGCCGTGGCGTTCTACTTATGCACCTTTGTACTTTTGCAGACCTGTACCTCGCTAGCAGAACCCTTGGACGCTTGCGGTACCCTTGACTTTGTGCGTGATGAAAACGGCCTCATGCAGCTTCACATGCGAGAGATAAGATCGACGAAAAGATGTGGGTTTTCCGTCGGACCTAGCCTGCGGCAAATCATCACGCCTTTGACACGTTGCGAAGCTAATCCCAATATGGTGTTGAGGTAGTGTCGCCTCATAGCTTGAAGTACTCCGAAATGAAAATTTCGTTGGCCGATTAGCCGCTTGTTGAGGGTTGTTCCCCGGAGAAATCGGTATGGCTTTTGTGCTGGAGGATGGGGAACCCGATTAGACTAGGGAGAATCCTTCAGACCGAAGCCTAGGAGCGCCCATTCTATTGCCTGCGTTGATATATGGGCATGGAGTTCGTTGATGTCGATATGCTTATTGTGAGCAGTGTTCTTTAGTGTTCAGTGCATCGCATTTCAGGCTCAACAATCCCGTCAAGAACCTGCCAAGCATAGTGAGTTACCTTCATGCCTCACTGCAATTGGACAAGAGAAGAGGGCTGAAGGACAGTAGAGTCTACATAAAATCTCACCGCATCTTTATCAGTTTATTAGTGAGATCCGAAAGGCTACGACTTAGTTTTGATAAACAATTCCAGGTCACCTAGGAGCTTTATATCCGTCCACTCTGAGCATCATCGATGAAGACGATTGATGTGCTGTCCAGGATACAAGATTTTGTGGGGTCAATATTGCACCCATCTCGAGCTGTGCCGCTATCCTTACTCGAGTTACAGTCCTTCGAACGAATCCTATAGCCTTGGTCAAAGTAAAAGAAATCTTCGTATTTGTGCGTATTACTTGTCTTCTCGTGCATGATGGTAGCGTGAGGAATGTTGGGTTCCTTTGGTAGGCAATGGACCGTGTTTTCTTTTGAGGCATTGAGAACATGACCAAAAATGCATGGTAAGCATATCCCGCCCTTGTCGCCAGCAACAACGGACCTGCTCGCACGTGGCTGATACGGTAGTGGTGTAATCCATCGGAACCGGAGCTAACGTACTGTACGGTACCCGTTGCCAGCACTTCCTATATCATATTAGAACTGACCCTCTATTTCTCCATATTCGTCGCTAGAGACGTAAGATAATATATAACTTCTGCATGTTGCTGAACTGGGTTGCATGTTTGCATCGGCAATTAGAGTTGCTCGCGAGAGAGATTGGAAAATCAAAAACTTTTGATTGTGATCTATCGGGACCGCTCATGAGACGGAAGATGCGTCCATAGGGCGGCACATGCATCGTCTTGCGAATTAACTACCACCGCCAAACTCAACCGTCGAGCATCGCCAAATCCACCACTTTACCACGATGCCCAGAATTCGAAATGGAAAATAGAAGAAACAAGTAATCGTGTCGTCGTCCGTTCTCTTATCGAGGGAGGGGGGTATAGGGATATCGATCTCGTCTCCGCTGAAGATGTAAATCAAAGAAGGAAAGAAACTCCGTCACAATACCGACTAGCCTTGCCTCTAAACTCACGGGTAACGAAACCCAAACCCGTATCCAAATCCAGGCCATAGTGCTGGGGGAGCAGTAAGTAAGCAGCGGCGCCTAAAATCGGATAAGTAAAAAGCCTGCAACCAAAAGGGTGTCATCCGACGAGAAATAAACACAAGGGGAAAAACGCAATGCAACACAAGGGGGGTCAAGCACTACAACCTTCCACTCTCAATCTTTAACCTCTTCCACATGCCCACATGCTCAATGCCCTCTTCGACCCAATGCGGCTCTTTCTCAATATCGACTTGGCCATTCTCGTTAAGAAGCTCTTCTTTGAAACCGAAATTCTTCTCCCAATACCCCTTCAAGTTAGCTTGTGCGTGAATCATGACAAGGCCCTGCCATGTGACGGCGTCTTGGGCTGCGTGGCCGCGCAGACTGGCAAATTCCATAGCTGTGGGAGAGGGAGGTTGGTAGATGGCTTCGGGGTGTTTTGCGGCATATTCGATGGCGGTATTGATGAGCAGTTTGGCGAGGCCAAGTTTGCGATAGGGTGCAAGAACAGCAAGGCGACCGAGCTTAATGTATGGTTCTGCAGGGTGTTTCTGCTCGGGTGCAGCGTTGGCACCTTCGCCGGGCGGCGGGTCTGCATCCGGATGCTTGTCTGCTGCCTTGGCTTCTGGCGTGTTCTCGAGGTACTTGTTCGGGCTATGGGGTGGAGGGATCAGACGCAGAGTGCCGACGGGCAGTCTTGCTGCCGACGCACTTGCCCTTCTGGTGTCCTCCTCTTTGGTCGTTGATGCTTCGGCGCGCATGTGCTTTGGGGGCGAGCTCGCAGTCGACGCTACGGATGCATACACAACCCAATGCCAGCTTCGTGCGTCGTCGTCGTCGAATTCGGCCTCGAGCGGCACGCCTTGCTCGCCGTAGACCTCTTCCCGGACCGACATGGCGTCGCGGAAGACTTGGGGAATCGCGGCGGACTGCAGCGTGTGCGGCTTGGTGTTGTCGTATTCGCCAAGGTCATTCTTGGGCGGGGGGAGCATGGAGAGAAACTCGGTGCCTCCATTGCCATTACCGTTGCCGTTGCCGTTGGCGACGCCGAAGCCCGAGGTGACGGTGGTCATGGCGACGGGCGATGGGTGAGCGGGGGTCTCGTTCGTGTAGGATGCCGGGCAGAGGCTGCTCTTATATGGAGAGTGAATGGCGTGATGGCGATTGCAACAGCAGGCGGCAGCGCGGTGAGCCTTCCCCTCTTATCGTGCGTTTGTCGACTAGAACGGGACCGGGCGTGTGGTTCTCGAAGACTGGAGGCACAGCCCGAACAGTAGCGTGTTTCGACCCTGATACCGTTGCGATCAGCGAGGCGATCCGTGAGGAGGCCGTGTTTAGGTGTGCCGCGTGCATATACGACAGGCTCGTGGACCCTCGATGACGTCGGCGGCCAAGATTTGCGGCCGCGGTCCTAGCACACCTTGCAAGCTCTGCAATTATTTCCGAGCCAATCGCGGCCAGGTTCCTACTTTGTAAGAATTCACAATCTTGTTGTATAGCTCGGTAAAATACGCGCCCAAGTCAAGATGCTTTGCATTTTACGCCTCTATCTATGCCATGGACCCGAACCCTGTTCCTCCCTTACGCTGCCCAACCCACTGTCGACGCCTATCCGTAGGCCTCTCACACTCGTCCATGTTTCCAACCTCACAGTGAGTTTTCTTCGGGGGTGGCGGAGCCTGTGTCGATGGAGCATTGGGCGTATCGCTGGAGCTCTCACAATTATCCAAGTTCCCGATTTCGCAGTGCTGCGTCTTCGTCGGGGCTGTCGAAGATGATCCCACCGAAGAGCCCGCGCCCGATAAGTGTTTTGATGGCACGAGCGTAGACCGAGGGTTGTCCCACGTTGCACCTTTTGAAGTCGAGACCACCGTTGTGATCGTGACAAGCGTTGGGATGCTGATGCTCGACTTCGTGCTTGAGACCTGCTTAGTGATTGTGGGGATCGAGATAGTTGACGTTGATTTTGGACTGGCAGTCTTTGAAAATATTGTGGGGATTGACATCAAAGACGTAGAAGAAGAAGATTCATCGTCATCATCTGGTTCATCTTCAATGATTAGAGGACTTTTGGGGCACGATCCACCAAAACTTATGCTCGATGTATTCGCAGACGTAGTAGTTGGAGCAGTGAATATCGTGGGAATGCTGATGCTTCCAATAGTAGCAGAAGTATTTGTCGATGTACTGTTGGAGGGATCCTCGGAAGGGTCGAGTAGCGTACCATCATTATCGCCTGCTCATCAGTTAGCCTAGCCCACCTGGCCTTGTAAGTTTTGAGTTACCTTCATCGTCTTCTAGCGACAACCCACCTGCAGTGCACGCCGCAGCTGCCGATGAGGAGGAGGAGGAGGAGGAGGAGGAGGAGGAGGAAGTCGAAGAAATCGATGTGCTCGTTGGTGAAATGGATGAAGAAATTGACGTCGTTGAGGATGACACGGGAGAGACCGAAGACACCGTTGTTGACGAAGCAGACGAAGAATCAGACGTTGATGTCGACGAAGTGGCAGAAGATCCGGATGTTGTCGTAGCTGAGACTGAAGATAATGATGACTTCGTAGAGGTATTGACCGATTCTGAGTTCGAAAGCGATGAAGTGGTCGGTGTAGAATCGCTTTCTGAAGAGCTGTGCGCTGTAGAGCTGGTTGCAGAAGACTTGGGCTGATCCTTGCTCGAAGGTAAAGACGGGGTGGAAACCTTTGCATCTGGGTTCACGGCAGGGTCTTTCATCGGATCATAGTTCTTAGTAAAGTCCGCTAGGTCTTCAAACTTCTTCAGCGTATCTCCAATCTTGTCAAAGTTCCCAGCTTTTGCCATGTTCCCAACGTCTTTAACTGCCTCTCCCACGCAGTTGAAGGCGGCTTTGGCTGTGTCAACTCCAACATCAATCGCTTTCTTACCGGCATTGAATAAATCGCCGATGATTGGAATACCCCTGTTCTGTAATCTCAATTCATCCCGTTGTTTTTTGCCACCACATGGCTGTGGGACGCCAGGAAGATGAGTGACTACGTTGTTGATTTGGGGCAAAAGATTCGCAGCCGTACTAGCAATTTGTGCAGCCTTCTCCGCTGGGTTATTACCACGGACAAGACCAAGCAATGGCGTTAGTCCTGCAAAGATTCCACCAACTAGACCTGCCACTTCGCCCACGGGAACAGGAACAGGGGCTGGTACGAGAGCAGTTGAAGTAGAAGCTGCAGTGAAACTGACGGTGATGAAACTGGGTGGCAGCGTCACCAGCGATGTAATAGTAGCTAAAAGGTCGGTGCTCGATGGCGTAGAAGTGGGAAATACCAGCGTTGTGTCTGCGGAGGTCGGAAATGTAGAGTCTCTAGTCTGTATGACTGATGAGACAGGCTGTACTGAAGAGAAGGTGCTCATTATGGATGCCGAATTCGAAGTACTGGTGACCGATATTGACGGACGGCTCGACGTAAAGACCGCATTTGGTGTTGTGGCGAATGATCCGTTGGTACTGTCTGGACTTGAGGGTGAAATCGAACGTGATCCATCTGTGGTAGAGAGAAAAGTGCTCGAAGACTGTCCTATCACGCTTGCTGTAGCTGATCCCTTAGTTGTCGTACTGGAAGACTTCAGAGTACCTGTCTCCGATACCCAAGTTATAATCGATGATGTGAAGGAATTAATGGTCGCTGAGACTGGAGTTGTTGTAGACGCTTCTGTTGATTTTGTTGTGAGAGTTTGAGATTCAGAATTAGTTCCAACCGAGTTAGTCGTAAAAGAGCCTGGCTTAGCACTGGAAGTCGTTCCAAACACAGTTGAAGAGTCATTCCGATCGGACCCTTCACTCTTGCTCGTGGACCGTGTCTCACTGTTCGTATTTGTAGAGTTAGAGGTTCCGGTAAGTGTAGATGATAATTGGCCCGGTGAAATCGTGGATATAGTGCTCGATGCCGACCCCACGAAGGTCTTGTTGGAAGGCCACCAGTTGGGCGACGCTGTCAAGCTACTACGTGAAAATGAGGTAGCAGGCAGCGTTGTAGAAGATGACGGAGCAGTATCAACTAATGTGAGTTCTGACAACCTCGATGAAGTAATTGATGAGGTGGTGGCGAGTGACGATATTGTCGAACCTGCAGCAGACGATGGCAAGCTTGTCGTGTTTTGCAGAGATCCAGCCGGGTGAGTCGATGAGGTGGCGCTTAACTGTAGTGCAGAGGAGCCATTCGGGGTCGAGGACAATCCTGGCAGGTGGGTTGAGGATGTTGTGGCCAGTAGAACGGTTGTTGAGCTCACCTCGGATGAAACCGTGCTCCATGACCCCCTTGATGAGGGAGAACCCAGAGTCTGCGGTATTGAAGAGAATGCGGTAGAAAATGACGAAATGTTCAGTGTATTAGCCCAGGAAAAGGTGCTTGGAGGTGATACAAGCAGAGTAGTCACAGATCGGGCCTCGCTCAGTGAGACGACTGAAGATGTACCTGCTGCCAAACCCGATGAAGTTACCAACATTGTCTTAGACGAAGACGAATCGGATAGGTTGATTAAGGAAGGAGACGTAGCCACCAGGCTAGTTACAGGAGGCACTCCGCTATTCCCATCTGGGCTCGTTTTCTTTGGAGGCTTGGAAACAGTTACGACCGTCTGCCACACTACCTGAGACGTAATTAATTGCGTGAGCACATCCACGTCAGTAGTCGAAGAGATGGCAGTGATTGAAAGTGAGCTCTCTGAAGGAACAGTTGTGTTAACAGCTGCCCAAGTACAGCCTACGCGCAGGGCAATCACGCCCAGCAGCGCAAGCATGCGCGTCTCGAATAGCATTTGGCGGCAATCAGACAAACGAGGTATTCCAGTATCGACTCCTGAGACTCTTGAACTAGGATCGTGCGCGGGGGGCTCAGGTCAAAGAAGAGAGGCGACTAGAAGCCAGAAGATGTCAGTGTCATCGTCTAGGGTAAGGTGACTGTTAAGAGCTCTAACCTAGATGAAGGTGTGGTTCCAAGACTTGATTGTGCACCCGGAATCGTTCGCGATTGACCGTGGGAGAAATCAGGCGCTCAATCTGAGGTGTGAAAACAGTCTTTATAGGAAAGCTCTGTGAGTAGAAGCTCAAGTTGAAGAAGGACCTGATTGATAGTTGACTAAGATCGGCGTTTCCGTGTGAGCAAAGTCTTAGGGAAGGGTTTAAATGAGAAGTGCGTGACAGAGCCAGTTGACACGCAAGTACGTGGGCACAGACAACTTCTCCATCATTTGAGTCTGACTAAAGGTGCCATTCAATCAGTAAGTCACTAATGTACAAAACAACGCTATTCTACAACCGCTATCTGATCTGTATTATTCCGAATCAGTTTTGATTATGGTTTTCTTTGAATCTCAAGACTAACTATAAGAAGTATCTCTAGGAAACAAAAGAGATATCGAAGGATTGAGCAGTAGTATGCGCTGAGAGTGCCCTACAAGAGGCGTGAGAATATCCGAACTTCAGTTCACTGCGGATGTGTGGCCTTGCTGATACCGACATAACCCACAACACCATGATATCACGCGCATCCCTCGCTAAGGAGGCGATGTATGCATATCGTCTCCCACAACAGGGCCGTTTGGGGAGGATAGCTCAAGGGCATCGCCTGCCGTCGTTACGTTTTGAGCAAGCGAAGCGGTTGAGAGTCGATCCAATCCGCGCCAAGAGTTGCGAATTGAATTGCTCGCAAGTATAGAGTCCATAGAGTCACGTTGCCCGTGAGAATACCGAAAATTCTGCCAGAAGTGTTGCGAATGAGACAATGACGTAGGGCGTGGTGAACGGGAACGATGGGCTTGCTGCGCAAACTCAAGTCGAGAGGACCAAATACCTGAGTGATCTTCTTGGTTTTCAACAGCAGTATCTGCTTCAGAAATTCTTGTCGCACTGATCGTCAAAGGTCCGTTGTGGGCAAGCATGGCACCTGCAGGAAGCGCGTCAAATTGGCTGCCCATTTGCTCAAGAGAATATCGTTGAAACGATGGTGTGATCGGTGAGAGGAGGTGTTCCGGTAGGCTACAGTATTCATCGATAGAAGAAGCTGAGCGCCGTCGCTTGCAGTTACACTGGCGGGTGGAGCAACACTTGAAATTTGTGAGCTGTTCTCGAACCCAGACGTTGCGTTGGTTTCGGGTCATGTTACGGATTGTCTCCTTGTCAAGGTTTCTTAGATCCTCAATTGCTTGCATAGGTGTTTTCATAGGCTTGTTACAGGTATCCTCGGCATCCCTGGATGGTCCGTAATCCTCCAGTGGCGCAGAATCATCACTTTCGGGCGATGTCAGCTGCCTTTGAGTTTCCAGGTATCCAGCGGAGGGATATGTTCCTTCACCTTCTGCAGCCATCTCCTGATCCTTTGGCTTACGGATAGATACTTTAAGGTGTACTTTTCTCAAGATCCTAATAGTATCCCTGAACTTCCGTTTGATAGTACCGGCGATGGCCTTCCTGGCTTGAGGCAAGTTCGGATACATAGTGTGCTGGCCTGTAACTGCGTTATCAGGCACATTTTCTGATCTCGCTTCGACATCAGAAACGAGCGTAGGACTGGTATGGTGATCTCGGTTAGTTTTTGGCCCGGTGTTTGCACTTTCCGGAAGCTCACGAGCAGGCTGTATGGAGGAGCTGCAGGAAGGCGTCTGCGAGGGGTCCTCGGGAACATTGGCTAGGACTGTTGGTGAAGCAATTGAAGCTGCCGATCGCACGATGCCAAACAGAGTGTGACGAAAGCTGATCTCCCCATAATTCGGATCAGTCGTAACGGTACTGAGCAGTGATATCTGCGTAGTGTTTAGTCCGCCAATGGTGAGCCACTTTTGGCCGCAGCGGTCGCAGATGACATGGCTGGCTTCGCAAACACCTTCGACGACAAGTATCTGGATCACAGCAGCCTTATGGTAGTGGCCACACCTAGCGCAGTTTCCGTGAATAGTGAGAGGCCATCTGCCCGATGGGAGAGAGGGCTGCTTTTCACTGCTGATGGTTGACCTAGTATCGCGCCGCAATGGACCTGGTGGAGGTGGGAACGAGAAGGTCTCAGAAAGCGCGTCCATATTCATTGAAGTTCCGGCAAGTGGCATCGATCATTGATGATGTGTCTTGATAGAAGCCTCATGAATCCCTTACCATGAAGCCGGCTTGGGAAAACTGTATGGTGCCTGCATGCGAGTGGAAATACTAACTGAATTTCGCAAGCATTGAATCTTGTAGAGACGAATCTTAGAGAGAAAACATAATGTTTGAAGTGAAATAGGGATGTACAAGAAACCTAATAGCAACTACTAGGGCTATTGCACCCGAGGTAGAGACTCTTGCATGGAAGATATCTGATGAAGGTGCAGTGCACTGGACACACTAGGCTGATGAACCAAACGGGGCGATAGGTGCCATTTATCGAGACCGTACTACAGTCGCACGTCGGCTATGATCTGTTCAGACGTTGTTGCCTTGTTTAAGGCATCGCGAGTGACCCGGTTGGGGGCCGGCCACACTCTGTCGTGAGGTGCTCAGTGTGGCGCAGTTACGAGCACAGAAACTCCGCCACCACGCATTTCAGACTCTGAAAGTAGAAGCTGCCTTGTGAGCTAATGAGCGATCGAGTTGCTGCAGTTGGAGCAGGGACCTATGATTGAATTCAATGCATTTGCTGCTTGGACACTACGTGTGCATAGCCTTCTCAATAAGATCTGGGTCACTTGGGCGCTCGCGAAGAGCAGCGGCGAGACTGCGAACAGGCAGCGCAGCCGGCACCATGTTACCTCCAAACCCGAAAAAGGCGAAGCATCACATCAAGCCCAGACAAGTGACCTCCTTCAGATGGGAGAGGGCAGGGTGAGAGGCGAGATTCGCAGTTCGCACTGGCGGCGCAAAACCGGTTAGCGCGCCTAGCCGCTAGCGTAGACATGCGCACACAACTTTCGAAATCGCCCTCTTTACTTCGCTAAAGCCAACGACAACACCCATCGACGAGCACCCGACAAGCCGCCATCATGTGTGAGTACGCCCTTAAAACACAGTCTTGTTGCGATGTATAATTGTTCGATGCTCGGCCACCATCAGATCTCGCGCAGTCTTGGTTGGTGGCAAGCGGACGTACCGTTATCGCACTTCGACTTGGATGCACAGTTGAGACTGACAACATCGTAGCGCTCGTCTCCGGAGAGAAGTCGAAGTATGTACATCCTATCCTCCAGACCCCGCGTCTTCATTTGCCCATATCCACCCTCGCGAGAACGCCTATGAATAAACCGCATCCGATACCGTTCGCAGCGCCCACGGTGAAGCAGGACAGCAAGGCTCGCTTTCAGGACATTATCGATTTAAAGAGAAAGGAACATTTATTAAAATAGGGACAAACTGCTGGCGGATGTCCTGGTGGTGATTATGGGGCGGCCTTGCTGTCTGAAGCGATCCGTGCAGGCTGCGGATGCGGGCGGTTGCGTTGGGATACCGTAATCCCCTGCGGCTTGCTTGGAATATCCTTTGCACATACGAGAGTTCCTGATCACGACACTGACTTGGCATAGCTTCCAGTACATCATCCGTTTGTTGAACACGAACGTCGATGGCAAGCAGAAGGTCATGTACGCGATGACCAAGATCAAGGGTGTCGGTCGCCGATACTCCAACTTGGTCTGCAAGAAGGCCGATGTCGACCTTTCCAAGCGTGCCGGCGATCTCACCTCTGAAGAGCTCGAGCGCATCGTCACCATCCTCCAGAACCCCCTCCAGTGTACGTTTTGCCACCATCTGTTCAGATTAGGCAACTTCTGACATTTCGTAGACAAGATCCCCACCTGGTTCCTTAACAGGCAGCGCGACATTGTCGACGGCAAGAACTCCCAGGTCCTTGCCAACGGTGTTGACAGCAAGCTCCGTGAGGATCTCGAGCGTTTGAAGAAGATCCGTGCCCACCGTGGTCTGCGACACTACTGGGGCCTCCGCGTGCGTGGTCAGCACTCCAAGACGACCGGTCGCCGCGGTCGCACCGTCGGTGTCTCCAAGAAGAAGGGATAAATATTTTCGCTGGCGCTGGGCAGCTGGGGCTTTGTGTGGTGCAGGAACAAGGCTTCTTCGGGTGGGGAGGTGCACTCACGGTGTTACAAAGGGCATTCATTGGCTTTCACGCTACTTCATGCGCTTCGGACGATATGAAACGGCATGAGGGATTTAAGCGGTTAGGGTAAACAGCCTGTACCAAAAATCACACAATTTACCTGGTTCTTCAAATCTCAATATGTTTTCGTGTCTACCTGTGTCATTGATGGCGTTAAATCCATTTGTTAATAATTCAAACTAGGCTGTCTGGGGTTCCACTGTGAAAGATTATTACGCTCCTGCCAAACGCCAATATCAATCGTTTCAATCAAGCGTGCCTCGACATCCACACAATGTAAACAAAATACCTCCCGACCGAGGTCGCATCACATCTATACATCGGCTCTAACGAGCTGAATGTCCTCATTATCCGATTAGCAAATGCACAACGGCGGACACGAGGTCCATAGTACCATTGGACGGATCAGTAACATAGCATTATAAGCAAGATTTTTCCCCGCAATGGATCCGATCGTGGTAGTCATTGCAGTTTTCCAGCCATGCATGGATGAGAGTGATGGCAGCGTCTACCTGCAGCAGGGTATCAGTAGACTGAGCTCCATCTGTAGGCCTCACCTTTTGCATGCATTGCCAGGTCAATGTTCAGAAGATGTTTATGCCGTAATATGAATACAGACTAGGCCTTAAGTGTCGATCCTCTCTTGATTTGAGGGTGATGTCGTGGCAGGATGCTCTAGATTCTGAGATGCCATCTTAATACTTGTCAAATATTGCTACCGTACGATGGCTTTCGCCATATCAATCTGGTAGATATACTGTAATGTGTACACGGATATCGAAATAAAGCTGAATTGTGTAAAGGCAAGCTCCCCTAATACCCTTGCTACTCCCAATACCCCGGCCGCTGTCCTTGTGAGGCGTTTGCAGATGTTCTGATCTTACTACTACCTATAGTCAATTAGCGAAATTCTCGTATACTGGGCCCATCATTGTACCTTTTGTTTTGATATGGATAACTCAGCCGGCACGGTTTAACGAAGGGGTACAAAAGCCCTTAGTAGAGGTCACGAGCCTCAATATATACCCATTGCGAGTCATGATCGCTCTCATAACCATTCGTTTTGTCAATAGTTTTGTCTGTTGTTTTTTCGTCCATTTTGGCATTTGTTTCGTCATCCGTCTCATCATCTATTTCGTCGTCTGTTTCGCTATCCATTTCCTCCTCCACATCCACTTTCTTCTGTGCCCAACTCTCGGGCTCGTTCTCGATTTTGCAATCACATAACGCCGATCCCGTAATCCTCCGCTGCTGCTTCATTTTTGAGAACACATCCCTTGCGCTCGGTCGATCTCTACGATGCTTTCGTAGCATGTGCTCACAGTACGTTTTATAAAAGTGGCGGCTCTCGTTATCTCCAGCCCTTTTCCATCCGGACTCCAGAATGCCTTCAAATCTATGTGTAACACGGTGGTACTGTCGCCGGCCCTGTGGGTACTTTTCGAACACTTCGTCGCGAAAGACTGCAACGTGACCGCCTCCCAAGGCGACAAGGAGTTCGACAAACACGAGACCTAGGGAAAAAACATCGGTCTTGGAGCCATGGGAGAGGGGCTCATTGTCGTCACTGCGGAAGGATTCAGGGGCGGCGAAAAGTCGAGTTGCTACTGCTTCACTTGTCGTCGATGTCTCATCGTCAGCTTCCAGTCGACGAGAAGAACTGAAGTCGGTGAAGTATACCCGGTCTTGTCGACATATGATGTTGTTAGGTTTTATGTCGTCATGGTGGACATGTTGTGAATGCATATAAGCTAGAGCCGATATCAGACACATGAACCATTTTGTTATCCGGCTCTTGAATACAACTGGCCCGCAATGAGTATCTCCGATATCCAAAATGGAGTGTAAGTCGCATTCCCCAACAGGCTCCATAAAAAGATAAACATTGAGATGTTTGGTGTTCTCTTGTTTCTGATGGCAGCCCATGAAGCGAACGATATGCGGATCTGAGAGTCGTTTCAAACTGAGGATTTCGCCTCTGATCCGGTCCATTTGGGCAGTCGCTCTTTGACTTCGAAAATAGGGGACGAAGAAGCGTTTACGAGCCACGCTCTCACCAGTCTCCTTGTTAATGACCTCCTCTACGTTACCGCACCTTCCGGCACCCAGAGATCTTACCACAGTGAAATCTTTCCACAAGGCTACTCGATCGTCCATATCGTCGTCCTCGTTTGAATCTCCTAGAGAGAACTGTTCGGCGAGGTGTAAGGGGGGAGGGAACTTCACCGGTACAACGCGGCGGCGGTCTCGACGAACTATGCGGTTCGCAAGGGCCTCCCACTTATTGGACGCATTAAACGAACTTCGATCCTTTGGTTCGTTTGACATTGGTTCGATCGACACGGACTCATTTGTTCTCCAAGTAGCCCGTGTCAACGTCGATTGCGAAACTGTACTTTTTGGTCTTATTGTAACGGCCCTCCCAGCGCCATATTCGGGCAGCTGAATAACGTTTGTTCCGACCATTGGATTTCTTACACGATGAGAATCATACACAGTGGCGAAGCCCGTGACGAATAAGAGCCCTGATGTGTAGGGCGACGAACAGATACAATGGGTTGACGAAAAACACCTGGATGTGCACTGAGATCAGGCTGAGATGTGAAGTGGGGTGAGGCTGAGGCTGTCAGGAGGACAGCTCACCTATGCATGCATCTTTCAGGTCTTGGCACCAGAAGCCGCACACATGCTTCCATCCCTAACACTGAGTAACATCCTTAACAGCAGGTTAACGTTCGTATGCTCTAGGGCAAATTGAGTTTTTGGGTATTACGTATCTATGTACTCGTAGGGCAACTCATCTCTGAATCGACTATCGGCACGCATAATTCCTGGTCACGTAAGGCTGACCGATTTCGAAAAGCAATCAGTACCTTATTACAGGTTCTAGCAGAAACGGGGTCCTCGGCCTGTCCACAGATGAATAAACTTTGGTCGTAATTGATCAAATCATGGCGAGCGGGACGTGGCATTCAACCGAAAGCCTGAATACGGTATTAATATTAGCTAGCCTACCCAGGATGAAACAGAATCCTCAAATCTTTGTCACGATACTGTAGCATGCCACTTTATGCATTGAGCCTGGTCTAGGGACATAGGATTTATTGTTATGGATATTCTTTGGCTACCAAAGCCTTTGTAGTTGGTATCGTACACGTGAAGCAACACATTCAACGCCCACAATGCATACAATACCATTTGAAAGCCAGTCTCGATAAACAACGACCCAAGGAAGTTTCAATATACTCGCGCCGCTGGGCACTTGAGGTGGGTGAGGTGAGTTGCTCTACGCCCAGAACTCACCGGCCAGCCACCTCGTCAACATATCAGCAGACGCCTCAGGCTGATCGTACGGCACCATGTGGCCACCAGCATGTAGCCTCATGAAGGTGAAGTTGCCGCTCGACTTAACCTGGCCAATCTTCTTGCCATCACCACCAAGCTTGAGATCCTTCAGCTCAGCCTTGGCGTAGTCTTTCTGGCCAGGCCACTCAAGAGCTTCGGTCCAAGCCTTGTTACCAAGCCAGTTGCAAATGTAGTCGGCGTCGCCAGCGTAGACAAGGACAGGGATCTGCTCAAGAATGCCCGGAACGACGCGGTGATAGGGCTTCATCCAGTCACCCTGAAGGAGGAAGTCGCGGTTGATGTTGAAGTTGCAGCTGTCGTAGGAATCGACCTCGGCACCGACGGCCTTCATGACCTCCTTCTTGTTGAGGTACGAACTAATCCAGTCGATCTCATCATAGCAGAGATCGTTGTCACCGCAAGGACGACGAACATCGTAGACGTTCTGGCCAGTGCGCTGGTACGGGCCAATCATAGCGTTATTACAATAAATGGAGGCGGGCACACAGCTCCATACGGATTCGGAGTTGTAGCAGTTCTCGATAAGGCTGGCGCAGCGAGGGTAGGCGTTATCCATGGACTGGCACTGGCCCTCGTCGAGAACAGCGGGCCAGCCACCCTCACCACAGGCCATAGGGCGGTAGTACTCGTACTGGGTCAGCCCGTCGGTGAGACCGTTTCCGATAAGAATGGACTGCAGGTTGATGTTGCGGTTCTTGTGCGAAAGAATCTCAGATGCGAAAACAGGAATGTAGTGTCCGGCGTAGGATTCGCCAGAGATGTGGAAGCCCTGCTTGGAGTACTCGGGGAACTGCTTAAAGAAGAGGGTGAGCAGAGCGTAAATGTCCTTGCCAGCGGCGACCGTGTTGCTGACGGAGCCACCGCTGTACGAGTATCCAACATTGACGGGCTGGTCAATGAAGATGACGGAGGCATTGGCGTTCCACGAGAAATCGTTGAACTTGACCTTGCCATCCTTCTGTACAGACGAGGGGCCGAGCTCCATGAAGAGACCCATGAGCGACGAGCAGCCGGGGCCGCCGTTGAGCCATAGCACGACAGGGTCGTTCTCTGGGTCGTTGCGGGATTCGAAGAACCCTTTGCATCGTCAGCATGTGTGCAACAAGATAGGCCATGCAGGTACTCACAGTAGAAGAGATGCTTGTCCTCCTCGTTGTCATCGAGATAGCCGCTGTACTGCTTGACTTTGTCGACGCCCAGCGAGCTCGGATCGACCTTCTTCACACGAAGGTCGTAGCTCTCGAGCTTGCCATCGATCTCGCGTTCCTTCTCGCCCTGGGCATTCTCAACCCAGACGCTCTGGACGTCGGCGCCCTTGACAATGTGGTCCCACTCGCCGTCCTCTCGGCGCGTGTGCGGCTTCGGCATGGAGAAGAACGATGCCTTGTCGAATGCCTCTGGGAACATGAGTGCCACCTCATCCCAGACGCGGCGGGCCTCGCCGGTGAGCGACTTCAGCGACTCCTCCAGGTTCTGGAGTGGCTTTGTCCATGACTCGGTGTTGAGGTTCTTCAGCTGCTCAGGGAGCTTGAAGACCTGCTGCTGCGGAGCGACAGCGGCGGATGCAGCGCCAACGAGGAGCGCAGAGGCGGCGACCTTCATGGTGGCCAACGGGTGTGCGAGCTTCCCGAGCTCAGGCGGTAGCACGGAAGTGGGGGCGGAGGCGGGCTAAAGAATAGACACTACGAGGGACGAAAGGCGATGAACAGAGACGACAAAGGGCGTCGAGCTCCGATGGGAGATGAGATGGAAGAAGGAGCTCTGGGGGCGATGCAGGTCTAAGGGTAGAGGTGCACCGTCTCTAGGGAACGGATGACGCAGCTTATCAGGTGGCTGGAGCCTCCGCGTTTGAGACTGACTAGCGCGGCAGGTCGACCGACGCCGCCTCACTCACGCCGCCGCTGGCAGTGCAATCCGTCTGGCTGAAGGTCTGCCTGCCGGGCATCCCACGCCGCGTCGCCATGTCTTGTGCGCTGCTCCTGTTTCTTGTACCTGATGTACCTGCATCCGCCGAAAGAGGGCTAGCGTCTTGGCGGCCCAGCCCTGTCGATGGTCGATGATTCATTCTGACCCATGCCTTCCAAAAACTTGCGACCAACTCGTATAATTTCTGGCGACAGCCGAAACCACGCCTTCCACACCACTTCACACTTCTCACGCTAGCCACGATGCCCGTCGGAATCAACCAGCCTTCGAACCAGATCAAGCTCACCAACCTTGCCTTGGTGCGCATGCGAAAAGGTGCCTTTGCCCCGCTACACCCCGCCTTCAGCAAAACTGACAAAGGACAGGCAAAAAGCGCTTCGAAGTCGCGTGCTACAAGAACAAGATCCAAGACTGGAAAAACAAGATTGAGACAGATATCGACAACGTCATACAGCTCGAGGGTGTCTTCATCAACGTCAACAAGGGCCAGAAAGCCTCAAAGGCCGATCTCGAGAAAGCATGGCCCGGCAAGAAGAACAAGGAGATCGTGGAGGACATATTGGAACACGGAGAATACCAGGTTGGCGAAAAGGAGCGTAGCGCGGAGCTCGAAAGGATCAAGAACGAAGTCATCAACATCGTCGCCTCGAAGCTCGTCGAGCCCAAATCGAAGCGCGTCTACACGACCGGCTTGATCGAGAAGTCGCTTGACCAGCTGAGCCAACAGACCTCTGGCCAACAGCAAGGCGAGAAATCGAACGGTGCATCCGCAGAAGACGGAGAGGAAAAAGAGAAGGCGCTACCTAAGTGGAGAGGTGTGGTGGCAACCAAAGACGCCAAATCACAGGCCAATCATGCCATAAAGTGCCTCATGGCCCACCAACCCATACCGGTAACGCGCATCCAAATGAGGCTTCGAATCGTTTGCCCCACCGCAATAACAAAGCAAACTGTAAAGTCGGCAGGAAAACAGGAGAAGGGAAAGAGCGCAGCCGACGAGGAGCAGCAGGCACCCAAGAGCGTAAAGGATACGCTATTGAGTTATATCGAGAAGGTAGAGACCGAAGAGACAGAAGGCTCTGAATGGGAGGCTGTCGGCCTTGTCGAGCCAGGAAATTATAAAAATCTGAACGACTTCATCGAGAGCCAGACCAAGGGTCGCGGCAGGGTGGAGGTACTGGATCAGTCTGTCGGAGTCGATGTCTGAGTGAACAATCGCTAGGACATTCACCAGGGCTCATTGTTCTTCTATCTCTACACGGCTGAAGGACATGGAAGGATTCAGATTCACATCCAACTCTACCGACAGCGCTACGCAACCGCGCCACATCGCCTGTGCCTGGAAGCCGTTCACCCAGCTCCGCCGCGCTTTCCGTACGAAGGCCCATGCGGCCACTCACAATGCGCAGGTATGCACGACATGCAGGTCGGCCTGACATTGTGGCCAGCACATCCGCCACCCATGCGTGAGCGTGTTGCGCTACAACTTGCGGCTCTAAGCATGGCGCAGAAGGCACAACCAGGGCGTCAAACATGGTGCATACCAATAATCACAATACAATGGCTTTTCTCCAATGATTTTTCTCGTACATTCATTACCCTTTTGCTCCCTGCCTATCCTAACAACCGTCTATCGTGCACTTCCTCATTCGTCAACCCCCACCCCATCCCCACATATACCCCCGCACACTCCGACCCGCACGACTGGTTCCACGAGGCCATGCAGCTTCTTCAGGCTTCTCTACTAACCCGCGAAGCTAGCATTGGCCACACGTATCGTGCCGGCTGAGTGAATTATAGCCACTCAAGGACTGACAGGTGGTGAGTCATGCAAGAACCTGCATGTCTAGCGCAGCAATCTATCACGATGATCAAGCTCCGGGCGCATACAGTGCCAATATCGACTGCGCAGTCTTTTCATGCCATGCACTCGAGGCTTGGTTGCTCGACGCCTTCCCTTTCCAGCCTACCCGCTCGCGCAGGCGCCATCGGCATCTAGTGCTTCGTTTCGAGATGCGGTTTGGTCACTGATGGATCCTGGGGCAATCCAAGCCGCGGCGTCTACATTGATCTGCGTTGCCATACTGTATCCTTTGGAGCGCAGGACAGGCTCTCGGATGTACCCTCCGTCCATAGCCGATCACTTGAGCGCTTCACTGAACAGCATCGTGGACATCCAATGCCACCATGGGATTCATTGTATCGTATCTACGTACACCGGTACTATTTCTTATCAACATTACTCATGAAATCATAGTGATGAGTCGGACATCCATGCCCTTTCCTTCGTGGAGTCGTTAGGTCGTTAGTCATATCCAGTAAATGCATGAGCCATGGCAGAGGTGAGATCGCGCAGCAGAACGAAGAAAAACAAGAAAGACGAAACAAAGAAAGAAGAACGAGGAAATGTGCAAACCCCAGAACGCCGAAGGAGATCGAGCACCAACCAACAAACCCACAGCACCCACCAATGTCCGTCGTGCCATAACTCCATGCCGTCTTGCCCGTGCCATGTTCCAATCCATGCCCAATTGCCATCCTGCTCCTCAATCGAGAGTAACACCGTATGCAAATGCAATCACGACTCGTCCTTGTCATTCAAACAAACGAACACTTCACCGCTTAGTCCCACCACCTCCTTCCGACCCTCCCGTTTCCACTCAGGATCCCCAGTACCTCTGCACTACTCGTCTTGAACCCCCAGATCCTCTCAATCGGCTCTGCAATCATAGTCCAATCGAACCCCCGGATGTCATACATGTCCAGCACTACACGGACCAGCCATGGATCATACATCGGCACGCTGTGATCCTGGTATATCGACAGCGCCAACGAGGAGGACAGGATCTCCGGTGGAGCAGACATGGCGTCTGGTTTAGTATTTACATTTGCAGGCCGTGCCTTGCGCTGTACATGGGTCGGGACCGGCACCGGTGACGGCGCGGCGGGCGATGCAGAGAACAGGCCGAAAGCCTCGTTGTCTGAGGTCGGGGAGCTGGAAGCCGACGACGACGACGAGGCGCTGGACAGCATGCTCTCGTCGCTCATCTTGGTGTGGAGGATAGCTGGTTTGCGGACTGTTATGGCGTGTTCCACGGCGCCGAGGGCATCGTATCGTGGGAGCGGCTTGGCGATAGCGCTCGTGGACTTTGAGTACGGCGAGTCGTCGATGGGCGTTACTGAGATGCGGGACGAGGGCGAGTCGAAAGATTGCGACCGATGTATCCTTATCTTGGGCGAGGGAGTGCGCGGCGGGGCGATGAACCGCGTTCGTGCTGCCATTGTGTCTCTGCGCAATGCACTCTTATATATCCCGAGTCAAACCAAGCCGACACGAGTTGGTCAAGGCGATGTCAAAAGCCGCTTACACGCACACGTTGCTTCTCTCTCCCTGAAGAAGCGATTGCTAAGTCAAATCAATATTACACGGCGAGCAACGCCTCGAGTCCGAAACTCAGAGGCAACACAAAATTTAGGAAAGGGGTTCGGAAGCGCTTGACGGCGGGTTCAATGGGTTCACAAATGGGCTTATATGGGGTGAAGATTGCCTGCGCTGGCCCTGCATGCAGCATGCTGTGTCCGGGGGTTGCTGCCAGGGGGGTCGTTGTACGACGAGATCGGAGCTGTTGGTGGAATTTGGAGGGTGAGGTGGGTCTGCGGGGAAGAAAGGAAGCCATGGGAGTGGTGAAAAATGGCGGAAGGCGCATAGGCAGTGGAAGGCTTCTGGAGGCGTGGGAGACAGCGCATGGTGCATCGGTGAGGATTGTCGGTCGGTAAGAGCGGTAGGTTGATGAGGAGCGCATCCGAGTGGCGCGGTCGTTGTCGTCGTGCGACGTTGGTAAACGTTGCGGTGTCTGGACTTTGGTGTGCAGCGTCGTGCCTCTTGTATACTGTAGCTTGTTGCTGCATGTCTCTTCACAGCGTCCATGTTTCTGGTTCCGCCACGAAAAGACGAGCAATTCTTCTCCCTCGCCGTTGACGGACCGACCCGACCGAGAACGGTCGAACGTCTGTCAGGAGACCACGCGCTGATGATGGGGCCCGCCATGCGACCGCACTTGTTCACTCGAGACTGGAGCGGAGGAGCACCTGCAGGGGTGTGACGTGGATGTACCGAAAGCTCGCATATGCAGCATGCAACGCACCTACGAATAGGCAGTGAGTTGGATGCGGAGCCTGGTCGTGGAGGGGTGCGCGACTTTTGAGGATATGAACGGAGTCGTCTTCATTTTTACCTTCAGCGCTAGATGATACTCCGCAGCATAGTCACATGCTCTAGGCGTGATCTCTTGGCGTTGGTTCATTCACCGTATCCGTTTCTCTGTCTTAGCCCCAATTGCGAGCTGTACATCCACTCATACTCTTAACCAAACCCGAAGTATAACTAGCTGCCGAACGTTCTCGTCTTCCTGTCCAGCCCATTGTGTACCATCGATTATGTACCCTAAAGTGGTGAAGTACTCCAGCTGTCCAGACTAGCGTCAAATGCGGCATGGTTACCGTACCACGACCATACCACAACCGGAAACGAACACCAGCGTCCCGTCGCCATGGTCTTGTAAACGCAACCTACCGCCATGTCCACACCTCTTCCCATCTCCAAAAAACGAGTATATCCTCCGTCATCATCTTCATCTTCATCTTCTCATTTGGCCTCATAGAGCACACAGTGAGCTCCCGCGAACTGAATGTGCATCAAGTCCTAGAAACTGGGTATTCATACGATGGAGCACCGCTTATCAGAGGAAGAAGCCCATCGGAACACGTGCGCTCCATTCACACTTCCAATAACATCACACAAACATCTCAAGAGCAAAACGTTACAAGAAATATTCACATTGTGATTTATGCAAGTCCTCTGTTCATGGTCCGTACTAATACATCATACAATCGATGCTCGATATTCAAAATCAGACTCCGAAAACACCAGATAGGCCAACAGAACAGCAATGCATCCCTCACAAGCCAACCAATATTACCCTGAATATGGAACGTTCTTCTTCGAGGCTCAGTTACCGCTTGGTACGTGCATCTTCATTGCGCCGCCAAACCAACCCAGGCATTTCGGAATAGTGTCGTGGGTTTCTCCTGTCAATCGCGGATCGACGTCCCATCCTGGGATCACAGTATCCCGGAAATATGCCTCGAGGAAGCAGCTCAGGCCACGGAATGTGGCCGTCGGGTCGTTAGGATCGATGTTCTCGTAGGGGGTGCCAAGACCCTTCGCCTTCTTATCTGGGTCTACAAGATGGTTGACGAGGGGAAGGTCGCTAAAGTCGAACTGGTCGGCCTTGTTGTAAGTCCACTCCACCTGCGGGCCGGCGAGGTGCTTCTTAGTCTCCAGCCACGCCGGGTCATCTTCGCTCTTGTAGTCTTCACGGCCAAAGAAGATGGTGTAAGCGGTGATATCTTGTGTGAGGACAGGCGTGGAGCCAGAAAGGTTGATTGTCCACTCGACACGTTTGTCACCGGCGCCCATCGAAGTTGCAACGGTGCCACCTAGGCCATGCCCAATCATGAAGATGCGCTGCGTCGGTACCCTCGTGTTACCAGTTGTAAATGTGAAATCTGGAAAGAGCTTTGGGAGCGTGTCGGCCTGCTCCAGCTCTTTGATTACAGCATTGATGTCAGCAATCCGCGTGTCAATTACTTTTTTGATTTCGGTGTCGTTGACAGGCCTATTGACTTTGAAGGGGTCCAGAGCTGTGGTGCCATTGTTCTCAATGGGGTCCGAACCGGGAAACTCGATGATGGGGGCATCATAAGGGTGGTCGATGGTGACGACGTAAGCACCATTGGCACTCAATTGGCGAGCGAGCTGGTTGTACAAAAATCGGCTTGTTCCAACCGCAGGTTCGAATATGAGGAGGGGAAAGTGGTCGGAGTTGTACACATCGCTGTTCTTGGTACAGCTCTCGAAGCGCAACTGGTCAAATATACCAGCGTCCTTGTCGCCAAAGAATTGAAGGTTGCTGGCCTCGGCCGTAAGGTCGGGCATGTAGTCATTGTTGGTGGTCGCAGAGCAGGCGTCGGCATTGAGAGGCAGGAAGATGGAGTAGGCCACCTTGGAGTCGACGAGGAAAGAGCGGTTGTGAGCCACCGCCCAGTTCTGGCCGGAAGGCGCAGGCGCAGGAACTTGGACCTTGCTGCTTTCTTGGCCGTGGGCAGGAAAGGCCAGCGCGAGCAGACCCAAGGCTGCGACGACTCCGGCGGAGACCATGATGATTACCAACAGCGGCGGCGAATGGAGACGGCGATGTGTTTTCTGGGCCGCCGTTTGGGTTGCGGGCTGGTTACCTGCGCTTATGTGTGAGTTGACGGGGCGTAAGGTGGATATGTGAGGCTTAGAGGGCTAAGTTAATTAATTATACGCACGAGTGTTTGCAGATCCGCTGCCAGGCTCCCTCACCCGCGACCCCCCCGCAGCGACAGAAGACCCATCTGCCAGAGCTTCATGTCCGACGAAGACGTCGCGCCACCTTCTTCCCCGCAATATCCCTCTCGCCTGTCCTTCACGGCCTTCTCCTCTTGCCGACATTGACGCTCCATTAGCATTTCCGACTCTTTGTCGTGGAACTTGCACCGCATCCTCGTGTACCATTTTTATGCGATGTATGGTAATGGCATATGTGGCTCATGAGCGACGTGCTCAAGTCGCGCGTCGTACCGCCGAGAGGGACATAGGTCTATCTCTCACGGTCCTGCTCGATTATAGCCGGTAATGGTGCGACGTAAGGTCCAGGCGTACTGCTGCCGAGCTCACAGCGACCAAGTCAGGCTGCTGTTAAGGTGTGCAGCAGAGTGTAATCTTCTAGAATTTCAGCCAGCCGTGTCTGAAAGATGCATCGTTTGCGCCCCCACGATAGTCGACAGGGGTGCGCGCTGTTAGCAAGCTTCACATACGATGGATTCGCAGTCAAAAAACAGTGAACTGAACGTTAGCAAACATGGTGTTCACTTTCCTATTTCAATTTACGATAAGTCATGCTTTAGCGCTTGGTCAGTCAATGCAGGATGTTTTTGAATTTGGAACACATACGCAGCATAGACACAGCTGAGTTGACTAATAAGTCCACTTCATCGGTCTCTAAACATGTGAAAGATACCATTCAGTTCGTCGTAGTCCTTTGACCAAACATTTAACTCGAAAAAAAAAACCCCTTCAAAACTTTCGAACAATTCAATGAAAGAAGAATTAGTAAGAGATAAAGCAGGAAAAGCGGAGGGAGAGAAAAGACAGTCCAGGCTTCACCATTGCACCGTCTCATCCATACCACCTCATGACCACCCAACGCCACGGTTAAACACTGTCCTGGTAAAATCATCCTAGATGTCTCCTGTGTACTCTCTCCCTATCGCCTTATATGCCCCATGAAACCCAAAGCTCATCGGGCCCTGCATCTCCGCCCTACCCAGCTCCACTAGATCTTTCGCCCGCAACACCAACAGATAGCTCTTCCCCTCCGGCCCGTCCAACACCACTGACAACAACACCCCATCATCTTCTTCTGTTCCCTCCGGATTAGCTACAAAAATCGGTTCACCAGGTGTATGCGCCTCCTTGTCCCAAAAGATCGCTTCCTGCGTGACGTTGTCGAACTTGACAAGGCCATCCATGAAGGTCGATTTCAAGCGGTCGGCTGTACCGTACGTGTATCGGTGCTTGCGCGTGAGATACGAGGGGTTGATGGTTGGAAGTTCCATGGACACCATGGAGTCGGCTTTGAACAAAAGCTCGGCGGGGAGCGGTTGAGTAGTAGCGACCCCAGAGTCGACGCTTAAGAGACGAAACTGTGCGTGGTGAGGCAGACACGAGAGCCGTTTTTTGCCCGCGTAGGCTTTCGAGGCACCGTGTGTGCTCATAATGTTGTCGTAGTAGAAGCGGTGTGCAACGTCGAGATTATCGTACATGGATAGCTCGCATATGATGTCCGTCTTTGTGGAATCGCTGGAGGAAGGTTGCTCCCAGGCGTTGATTGTATGGAAACAGAAAAACGGATCAGATTGGTAAGTTGCGACGAGACCTTTTCCAGCGCGATCTATAACGTACCATTCGGCCTTTGATGATGGATCGAAAGGCGCAATCGCATCGAGCATGTTCTTGTGGTAGAGAACCGACAGTCCACCCCAGCTTATGTGGCTGTTCCAAATGCAGAGTACAACGTAATGCTCGGTAAGGAACAATGAGTGTAGATAGGCCGGCTTTGCCTTAAACGTAGCAAGGATTTCAGTCGTACCAGTAGAGGTTGACGTGCGAAAAATACGGTACGTAGACTTGTATCCAAAATCGAGGTTATAATTGAAGATGTCTCCAGTGGCGGGATCGGTCTTTGCATGGGAAGCTGAAAGCTGGCCCACCAGTGTGGGATGGAGCTTGGTCTGTCGACAGACACCCTTGGGTTCTAGAGTGTTAGGATCGACCTGATTGAGTATCGAAGCATCTGTTTTCAGATGCAATGTTTCAATTCCATTGGAATGACCGTTGACAGCCGCAATCCCTTTCTCTTGCGCATAGCCACCGCCAGGCATATTGATTGAAACCGTAACGCCAACGTTCTGTGGGGTTATAACTGGCTTAAACATGCTCATGACTTTCCGGAAAAAGCTTTCGCACGGATCACGTTGCTTGCCAAACGTGATTCCATCAAGCTTACCAGTTTTCCTCACGGTCTCCAACAAGTCATCGACTGTGCGCCTCGAGTTGTAGCTCACTTTTGGAACGCTGGAGCCATTTGAGAAGCTAATCTCGAAACGGTGGATGCAAGAGAAGCCGTCAAACCAGTGATTAGCTGCCCAAATGGCCTTCTGGTTTGTCTTCGTTTTGAATCCCAAAGGGCCAGTCCTATAGAGTACTCCTTCGACATACTGCGGAATCTCTCCTTTCACAGCGAGCTCTACGGACTTGTGCTCTTCATATTCGTTGTCAAACTATAAAGGTTAATGCATTTGCGGTGACCAGGCCGGTTTGAAACATACTCCGGCATCATTGGGCCAAGAAATCATAGTGCGGGTATGTTTGGATGAATGTAGTGCTTTCTTGAGAAGAAAATCGGACTATAGGCACCTTGATTTAGATGCGCCTGATCGTGATAGATTTGGAGATGTAAGGAGTTCCTTGTAAGGCCCAGCTGGAGAGGGCGAAGCAAGAGCCAAAAATATATACCGTGGTGGCACGCCCGTAACCACGCCGCGGGGCACAGTTATCCCGCGCTGCCCAAAGCTTACATCGTGCACACATCTTTCAAAGTGATGTATATCTTGGAAGAATACGCCCGAGCGTCAGATGAAGACGAAGACACGATAGTTTGATTTATTCTATGGTTGCTTACCCCAGCAATGGATAGACGAGTGCGAAGTGATGTTCTAAAAAGCTTAGTCGGACCAATAGCGTCCTCTGGGAGTGTAATGCAAGAGGCGCTAAAATTTCATGCTTACTACCTTCAGTTCGTACGAGGCTTGATCGCTGTCATCTGGTACGGCCGGAGGGTTGCTTGGCGGTTTGCAGTTCCTCCGAACCACTATAGAGCTTATGGGAAGATCACTATAATGATGAAATGCTAGATACGAAAGTAGCAAACTTCTATTATATAAACATAATGCAGATATGGATCCGCCATGCGAGAGCGCTAAAACTTACATTCCGTGGATGAACATTGCGAGCGGCTTGCATGGACTTGACGACGTCAAAACGAGTGACAATACGGTCAAAGAGCGGGGTCTTTGCGAACGGAATCCCAAAGACGAGGGGCGACACTCCTGGTATCGTGTTCTAGGCGGTGGAATGTGCATACCGTAGTGTAAGGCGCTGGCGAGGTTGTCCTGTAGGCTTGTGGTGGAAAGCCTCGCTCACAGGCGGCAGTAATAGCATCTACACGGGCTAAACAAGTGTTGAGATTGGTTCGTGAGAGAAACACTGCGCTTGAGCTTCAGATGAAGATATCTCGGCTCAAGTTGGAGACGTCCTAGAACGGGCTCCGCCGATGACTGCGGTGGGGTCCGAGATAGCCGCAGGTCACATGTCGTCGCAGATGCCCAGGTACCAGCATCTGTAAGACGGCGGCTTGGCTTGGCTTGGCTTCACGTCGGAGACAATTGCATCCAGGCTTATCAAAACATCGACCATAGTGTCACCACGTCTTCGTCGTCAAACTTCATTGCATTCTAGTAGCGAAATATTAGCTTCTTCACTGTCTCGTTCATGGTACATTGACCTTCGTTAGCAGAGCCCTTTGTAGGCCGACTTGATACTTGTCATCAGGAGCTGGCACGATTAGTGGGCAGTGGAGGCAGAGAAGCAGGGAACTATTGCCCAGGGTCATATCTGCCTGCTCTGGCGAATGTGCCGCTATTATCTCGATTATACTCTAGCCAGCAAGACCTGCTACCACGGAAGCTGTGGCGACATCCAATGTTTTATCGAACTCGCCCTGCCGCTTGTCAGCGGTCGGACCGATCCACTTTTGGATTTGACCGCTGACCGGCTATGTTCACCTTGTGTTGGTGGACAAGCCCAGTGCAGCCTACTAAGTGCAGGTAGTCCAAAGCTTCGAGAGCACACATAGGGACCATTTCAATAGGGACCATTGCAGTCGGAACCTTGGCCTCCAGAGCTACAGCCCAGTTGCGACGGGCATTGTTGTGGGGAACGAGGGTCGCGTGCTAGATGCCGAGCCCGCCAATATCGGCCCTGTCTGCGAAAGGAAAAACGTCCTCGCCCATCAAACGCCGCGGCATAATTTCTCCCATGCATTTTGCGGATAACAGATGCAACTGGGGTATTACAGGATCTAGTACTGTTGCTTGTCTTAACAACCCAAACGCGAAACTGCAAGCGCTCTGAGCCCCTTACAGGCCACGTTACCACATAAGGCAGGTACGGGTACGACTCTGTTTCCATCTTACCATGGCATCAGGTAGAAGTTGTGTATACTGTAGCCGTGTAACCGGTCATCGACACGGCTTGAGCTATACCGTGCTGTGGACCTTCCCCTTTGGATATGCCCAGATGTCTAGTATATAAATTCTAACGAGAGTAAGCGGGAATTTCAAAGGGCCGGCGAACGAGTAGTGTGAAGGCGTCATTTGAGGTTTCCATGGTCACACCTGCTAATAAGAGTAGAGTATGATGGAGTCTAAAGGTACCGACCAATGAAAAGATTGTGTCGGTACCCATTTCAGTATAAGTCGAGGCAGAAAAGGACCGACGCGCTATTGTGAAGAAGACAACAAGTAGTAGACCTTCCATTCCGAGATAAATGTGGTATTGGCAACGGAGGAACAGGCCAAAGTTGGTGGCCTCGTAGTTGCTATCGTCTTTCTCTGGGTCAGAGATAAGTATAAAGTCACTGTGTAGCACACGCATAGACGAGCATCTACGGATCCTCGTAGTCGCTCATCCTTTCCGAGTACTGACACGATGTTCAACGTTGGCCGTCTCGCTTTCCTCTGTGAGTCGTATTTTCACACCTGATGTGCTCGACAAATCTAACTACAACACAGTCGGAGCTTTACTCCCTGCTGTGCTCGCTGCTCCCGTCACCAAAAAGAGCGATATAATCGAGGGAAAATATATTGTTACCTTGAAACCGGAGGCCGAGGTTGAGGTCCAAGTCAACTGGGTGAACGACGTGCACAAGCGCAGCTTCGCCAAGCGTGATACTGCTGGTGTTGAGCATACATATGACATCAAGACATTCAAGGGTTACGCTGGCGAGTTCGATGAGAATACTCTCGCAGAGATCAAAGCCAACCCCAATGTGCGTAGCCACCAATAATCCATCCCTAATGTTAGCAGAGCCAATCGAGCCGTGTCCCACAAAACTGTATGTGCCTATCCTAACAACCTACTAGGTCGCTGCAGTCGAGCCAGATCAGCTTCTACACCTCCCTTTCAAGGTGAATGAGGTCTTTGAAAAGCGTGCCCTTACCACCCAGACCGGTGCAACGTGGGGCCTTGGTGCTATCTCTCACAAGACCGGTTCTTCCACGAGTTACATCTACGACACCACCGCTGGCGAGAATACCTATGCCTACGTTGTCGACAGTGGTATGAACCTACAAAATAGCCGTATAAACCCTATAATGTTACTGACTGCCTTTAGGTATCCTTACCACACACTCTCAATTTGGCGGTCGTGCTACCCTCGGATACAATGCCGTTGGCGGTCAGCACACTGACACCCTCGGTCACGGAACCCACGTCGCGGGCACCATTGGCGGATCTACCTATGGTGTAGCTAAGAAGACAAACATCATCTCCGTTAAGGTCTTCCAAGGTGCAACTGGTTCATCGTCCACCATCCTGGCTGGGTACGACTGGGCTGTGAATGATATCGTCAGCAAGGGCCGCACATCTCGCGCAGCCATCAACCTGTCGCTCTCGGGTGGTACATCTTCCACTTGGACCAGCGCCGTCTCTGCCGCGTACCAGCAGGGTGTACTTTCCATTGTAGCCGCTGGAAACGGCGATACAAACGGTAACCCGCTCCCTGTCTCTACCGTATCGCCCGCCAACGCTCCCAACGCCATCACCGTCTCTGCGGCTGACAGCTCCTTCCGCGTTGCTTCGTTCGCTAACTACGGTGCGGGTGTGGATGTTTTCGCTCCTGGTGTGGATGTCCTGTCTTCCTACATTGGTGGAAACTCGGCGACTGCAAGCCTCAGTGGCACTTCCATGGCTACTCCCCACACTGTTGGTCTTGCGCTTTATCTCATTGCGCTCGAGGGTTTGAGCACCCCGGCCGCTGTTACAAATCGCATCAAGGCTCTTGCTGTAACTGGCAAGGTTACCGGATCTCTGCAGGGTAGCCCCAACGTTTTCATCTATAATGGCAACGGTGCTTAGAAAGCCTCCACTCTTTACTGAGATGTGAAGCATGCTAGGGAAGGTTGCGTGGAGTGACAACGGCAAGAGATCCTATGCTCATGGACACATTGTCACAACTGTCATATATTAGTCTAGTGAATTAAGATAAAAATAAATACCTTCATGAAACAGATCAGCTCTCACCCGTCTTTCGACATTGGATGATGAATCTTTCTTTTTGCTCCTTTCGCACATTGTTTTCAGTATACTTGCAAATCCCGGAAGCGATTTCATTTACATTTCAAACAGGACGGTTCCAAAATTTTACTTCCTCTATATCCACTTCAAGAATTCAGTAGACTATCTCCAAATATGATCGAGGCTGCCCGTGTCCATCTCTTACCAGACAGTGGAGCCTATATGGATAGCTCTTGGACGGCAAGACAACTATACTGTCGATATGCATAGCTTCGAAATATCATTGGATATATATATTAGCTGGCGAAATGCTTTGGCGTCCTGCCGGACTATGTCCACGAGTGTCGTGGTCTTGGTTCCTTCGGCTACTATGTTACAAGGGGTTAGCGCAGCTTTTCAGCCCTACCCGGAGCGAAAGTCCCGTCGTTGCATCACCGAGACCTCGAAAACACAAAACCACCACCACCACCCTCGCTTTCTCCTGCACAAATACCACTCTTAATGCCTACCAGGCCTCCATAGCGCCATAAAAAAACATCTAAATCCAGACCCGGACCTCAACATTCCACATACACACCTCACACGGCGAATCCCCGCCATCCGCGCCCACAATGGGTATCCTCCTCTCCACTACCCGGCAAACCCTAAACCTCCTCCTTCCATTCACCCATCCAGATACTCCGCTTCTCCAAGATCTTATTCATACTGCTGTTCTCATTACGACACTCTACTTCGCGCCACAAGTCGCAGACTACTACAGCACACGCTACCCCGCAGCACCGCCGACCGCCATCGATGACAGCGACAACGCCCAATTAAATGGTGTTCCAGATGCCCCTGCTCCAGATGGTCCAGATGTCCCCCTAGATGAAGAATGGGTACTGCAAGACGACGGGGACAACGAAGATGGCACAATGGAGCCCCCTCCGCACGCGCCAACGCCACCACCAGGCCAATTACAAAACCCACCACAAGAGGACGCAGCATGGCAGAATGGTTTTGAAAATGGCGATCCAGGTCCGGCGAACGAGCGCCCGCAACCCACCCGCGCAAATCGCGTCATAGGTGCTAAGAAAGCGAAGTCACTTGCACGCCGCGATCAGAGGCGGGCATACCACGAGTTTCACAGGAGCCAGGCAGAACAGCGCAGACTAGCGGAGGAGGCTGGGAGAGAAGAACGCGAGGCAGCACTTGCGACGGAAAAAGCGCGGCGTGCGGATGTGGAAAGGGAAATTGCGGAGGAGAAGCGCGAGAAGCAAGCTAGGAAACGTGAGGAGGAGAGGAGAGAGGCTGAAGAAGAATTCCGGCGGCGCGAGCGCGTGGTGGAAAAGGTGAAACAAGAAATAGTACGTAAAGGCGCAGTCGACCTCGTGGACGTCGCGATCGAGGAGGGGAAGGATAGGATCTGGGTTGAGCGATTAGTGCGGGCTAGTGGGATGTTGAGCCAAATGGAGAAGGTCGGAGAGAAGGTCATGATAACAGGTGAGGGATGGCTCGTTAAGATTGATGCTGAGCTTATGCGGACGGCGTATGAGGAGGCTGCATCATTCGGTGACTCGAGGGATGGCAAAGTCAGTTTTGCCAACTTTGGTGGTATTCTTGAAAAGGTGGTTCGGGCGAGAGCATTGGCAGCGATGTGAGCGTTGAACTTATCTGCCATGAGCATTGAACGGCGTTTGTGATGCATTTACATGATATAGACGGAAAGGCCCTTATACCCGGACTAGGCCATTGAATGCTATGCACTTGGAATGATTAAAGACGTCCTGCACTTTTGATCTTCAAAATGCAACATCATGATGCAGCATAACTGGCAGAGACAGAACTTCCCTTTACGAACGACATCTTAGGGAAAGACCGTCAAATGTCAGACAAGTCAGTATTGTGCAACAACAAATCGCCATGCAATCACGCTTGAGGACGGAAAGGTCTTGTATCGAAATGTTCATTTTTGTCATGCAACCATGAAAGAGGTGTTTATTCGCCTAGAAGACCCGATACATGCCAAAGCCTTTCATATTCATACCGACCAGGCAAACCGCCCAGACCAGCCACATGAAGAACTCCTTGCCGCTCGGTTTGAAACCACCATTGACATCCATGCACTCCAAGTCCGCCATCCATAAAGTAACCCTTTACCGATTGCTCTTCGCCACACGCTCCAACTCGTCCTTCTTCTTGATAGCGTACGAGTTGCTGCTTCCCTTGGCAGCGTTGATGAGCTCTTCAGCCAAGCACTCGGCAATGCTCTTGATGTTGCGGAAAGAGGCCTCACGAGCACCAATAGTGAGAAGAGCGATAGCCTGGTTGACACGGCGGAGGGGGGACACATCGACGGCTTGACGACGGACGGTACCAGCAGATCCGATACGGGTGGAGTCTTCGCGGGGTCCGCAGTTGACGATGGCGTCAACAGCGACCTGGATGGGGTTCTGGTCGGTCATGATGTGGATCTGGGAGGGGTCAGCGCAGTTCAAGAAAATGTCGCACCGATTGCGCAGAAAAAGCGTCGAGCGTGCGGCGGGAAACATACGATCTCGAAAGCGTGAGCGACGATGCGCACGGCCATGAGCTTCTTGCCGTTGTTGCGGCCGTTCATCATGAGCGAGTTGGTGAGGCGCTCAATGATGGGGCACTGGGCCTTCCTGAATCGCTTGACAGCATATCGGCCGGCCGAGTGTGAGATGTAGACGGGAGAGCGGATCTGGATATAGTCGCTGTAGATATCATGTTAGCCCACATTCTTTCCCGGATGCGCTTCGTGTGCCAATTGTTGCACCCAAAATAACATGCTCTGGTGTGAAAACTCAGGGATTGCGTACGTGAGGGAGATGTCCCGGATCTCAACGTCCTCGTAGCTCCACTTGTTGAACAGCTTGACGCTGCCAATCTCCTCGGTAACGTCCTTGGGCAGGATGGGGTAGCCGGAGGGGCTCTCGACCTCGACTTCGCCGTCAGACATGATTGCGATGTGCTGGGAGACGACTGGTTTGACGATTTGGGTGAGGGTGTCCGGGTCTTGTCGTCGTGGGGTCGCTGAAGTTGGAGGTCGAAGATTTGTGTGTGGTTCAAAATGGCCGCGCTCGCCTAATTAGCTTCGTTCGGACTTGGCGGGCACGGACTCTCAACATCGCAGAAGACGCGAGAGGTGCATCACTAAAATGCCTATACCAAAATTCTGTCGTCTGCTAACAAAATCTAAGATTAAAGTTCTATCATTCTGGTTCGGCATCGTACATGTCGTTGTTAGCGCAAACTATCATTGCGATCATCAGGGGTTTTTGCACGAAAGTTGAAGAGGATTTCTGATCATAACTCAATTATACTATTCAAAAACCATTTACTCTTCCAGCGCAACTAGTGGTATATAGACGAACCAGAAAAGAACCGCGCAAGCATGAACAGGACCAGACGCCGAGAAGTTTTCCTTATGAGAAAGAGGCTGCCGCATTTCCGAACTCCTGCAATGCCGCTATCCAAGCCCTAGGAACGAGAAACAGAATCTACGACTGTGAAAACTTACACTACCAAGTGACAAACGACGTTAAAGCTTTCCGCTTCATCTGCCGTTATCGCCGCACCCTCGAGACAGGAGCGCTGATGTCTCTGCGCTCCTTCACGCCTTCAATCATTTGCTTTCGAGGTGTGTCTTGACCGGCCGCCATGCTCCTAGCACGTCCGCGGCGTTGCCTGATCGCTTCAAGAGCCGCTTCTCTGTCAAAAGGCAGCTTGTTCAGCTTAAGCTCGCCGAGCACTGGGGTACGGGCGTCTGTAGGAGCGTGGGCGACTGTTGAAGGGGTTAAAGGCTCGACTGTTGATTTGACAGCTGGCGTTAGCGGTGAAAAGTGCAGTGGAATCGTCGTCGTCGTTGTGATGGTACGAGTGAGGTACGGAGTCACCGGAGGATCTGAAGCTTCCTGAGAGGAACTTTCAGATTCGTTGTCTTCCTTGTCTTCGCTCTCTTCCTCGTCTTCCCCATCACTATCCACAATTGCATCTTCATGGATGACGATACCAGTTGACTTCGTCTTCTCCTCTATCAGGGTGCTAGTGCGAGACTGAGGGCGGTCAGTGTTTGGAACCCATGAAGATTCCATGGTCAGCTGAGTGATCGCAGATAATCCTAGCTGGGTCGCATTCCCGGATGGGACGATTTGTGCTGAGGTTTCGGCCTTCTCTGGTGATGCGATAGACCGGAACGTGCCTGAGGTGGGTGAGAATGCGACAATTGGCTCGGGTGTTGTGCTAGTAGGACGCTCGACGACAACCGAAGTGTCGACAGTCCGATCAATGATTTCCACGCTGTGGTCATCACTCCGTAGTTCTTCTGCTGGTGGAGTGAGCGACCGCCCCACATCCAATGGTTCTTGCTGGACGATATCCTCCATAGGTTCGTCGTTAGGTTCGTCGCCATGATCACTAGGCGGAGGAGTCATGACAGGAACCGAAGCTTTGATTGCCTCAATCGCTGCGGCGTAGCTGTTGTCGTGGATATAGTCCGATCCTTTGGAGTCAGCAATGCGGCAGGAGCAGCAACGGAACTGGCATTCCATCTTCATGAATTCGATCTGATCTTGTGCGCGCTCGCGGAGGCGCTTTTCCATTGCAAGCTCCTGCTGTGCGAGCTTGAGCTCCACAGCCACCTTCTTCGGCGCCACATTTTCCTTGTCCTCTTCGTCTCGCTCAAATGTCCGCTGCTTGCGCGGGGATCTAACTGGAGAACCAAACTCGTCATACTCATCTGTCGTAGCTGTTGGAAGCGGAATCTGGCCTTCAGCCGCGATGCGCAGCACCTCCTCCTCCTTCAAGCTAGTCTTGAGCGCGTCGCGTTCTCCCTCAACCAGCTTTAGTTTGTCCTTCAACGTTTGGATTTCCTCGCCCAACTGAGTTTCGATAGTATTGACCCTCACGTCCAGGGTATAGCATTCATTCTTGTATTTCTCAGCTTCTTTCATTTGAAACCTGAGGTCGGACTCCATGCGGGCTAATGCTTTCTCAAGACCTTCGTTCTTGCCCTTGAGAATGGCGACCTGAGGCTTGACGCGAGCAGCTTCGTCCTTGGCGTCCTGCATCGCTTTCTTGTAGACATGTCCCTTAGCCATTGCTACTTCGTTGTTGCGGTTCAACTTTGCCTATGACGTTGTCAGAAAGAATGCCGTACCAGCAGCTGCACCACTTACCATCTTTGCCTCCCACTGTTCCCGATGCTCTTCAACACGCTTGAACGCGTTCTCCCACTTGGCAATCGCCTCGCGCGACTCCTTGCGACACTTGTCGTGGAACTCTCGCGTTACGCAGCCCTCATGCTCTTGTGCTTTTCTCTTCATCTCCTGCTCGAGTTCATCAACGCGCGCCCTATAGCGCTCCATCATCTGGTATTTGCGCTCCATCTTGGTGATCTCGGCGGCGTGCTTTGTCCTCTCCTTCTGTAGAGCCACCAAGTACTTTGCTTGAGCTTCCTTGAAATCCTTAACTTCAAGATTCTCAAACATGGCAGCAAGGCCCTGCACCGAAACGTCCGAGTCGTTGCGGCGGTGCTTACGCAAAGGCGATGTGCGTGAGTCGGGCAGTGAAGGCGACTGCGGCGGCGGAGGGCCATACGGTGACTTGAGGCCCGCGGCACGCTCTGGACTCACTGGAAAGAGGGGCATGGGCGGCGACATAGGGAATTTGGAGGGCGACGGCGGGTCGATGCCGCTCGGGCTGTCTGTGAGTTTCGCCAACTTGACGGTTGTGTTATGGTACGCTGCAGCGTGCAGAAATGTTGTGTGTGTGGTGTGTGTGTGTCTCGGGCGGGGTGTATGCGTATGCGATGTGCATGCAGTGTGTGGTAGATTCAGCGCGGTGCGAGCTCGGGGGTAAACAAAGCTAACCGAGCCGTATCCCTGCCCTAGCAACAAGCACCGACCTCACAACGTCATACTCCTACACTCCTACTCGACCCCAATCTTTTTCTCTGCTTGTGGAAAGAGTGTAGTGACACGTGGATACAACGACGAGTGCGGTCTTGTATCGCGACTTTCAGTTTAATCGCTTACTACTGTATGCTGGCTGCCGCTGCCTGATCAGCTTTGCATGTGCAGCCCTCTTGCACTCGCTTGCTGAGGCCCTGAGCATTTCTGCACTCGAAATCCCTTCTCAAGGCGACAGACTACCGTGTTCCCTGTGGGAGCTCTATGCCTCTGCCTATAGCCCCTTCCGTTCTTCACTCGCCTCTTCACTCAATTCATACGGCAACTCCTTGGTAAATACTGTGTAGTTCTGTTCCTGTTCTGGTATGCCTATCTACGATCTTCTACTCTATGGACTCACAGCCTTTATCATTATAGACCCCCGAAATATCTTTGACCTAAATCATCCACGAAGCGGCTCATGATAGAGCTCAAGGAGGTCCTCGGGCCAACCACCATAACCCTCTTTCGCAGTCTTCGCCCCAATCGGAATAGTTATCCGTTCATTGTTGAACATAGAACCTTCATCCTAGCCACTCATTCCAAGCTCGATATCCCCCTTCATAGGCGTGATGTTCGGATCGTACCACGAAACGCAAACAACAAGCGTAAGCGCCATCATCAAGAAGTCGTAAACATACAGCGGCCACTCGTGCGTAATAAGATATCCATCCTGACCAGCTTGTTAGATTCACACCCCCTCTAGCCAAAGAGTGGAAAGATCACTTACTCTTCCTAGCGCATACTCCACCACACGGCAAAAGTTACGAATGGTGATAAGCGCACTCGCCGCATACAGCAACCAGATATATCTCACCCACGGCAAGTCCGCACTCTTTGCCGTCGGCCTAGCACTTAACCGATTATGCCACGTCGCTGCGACCACGACGAAGAAACCGAAGATGAGAATCTGCAGGATCAAGCCACCGAGAATAATATTCTCTCCGCGCTTGACAGCGTCTTGGTCCTTAGCTTGGACAAGCATCCCTGCCCCACCAGACTGGACGAAGAAACAGAGGATGTCGCCTGTGACGAAGATCTTGGTGACCCATCTCGCGCGGACAATGGAATAGCTGGTGGAGTTGGTGCGGATGATAAGACGACCGAGTATCATGTAGATAGACGCGGCGAAGAGAATAGGCGCAATGAGAATGAGGACCGATTGAATGATGTAAGGTTTCTTATTCTCGAGATCCGTGTGGGCGGCTGCGCGGGCGCCGTACCCGATGGTCTCGAACTATGGGGGTCAGCTTATGCTCAGTGTTTTGGATGGACTCTGATATCAAAAACAAATCTTCGTGAAAAGGATTTTGAAAACAGCCCGGGAAGGAATAAAACGGATGGATTCGTAAATTGAGATGTTACTCACAAGTCCTCCGATGACGAAGGGAATGCAGAACCATGTTCGGTTCTTGACCAGGCGAAAGGTGTGTAGGGATGTGAGAATGAAGAAGACGATACAAGCGATAGCGCCACCAGCGGTCGATGGGGTGTAAGACCAGAGCTTGTACTCTATCTTTCCAGAGTCGGACATGGTGCTTATGCGCTATGCAAAGCCTTACGATAACGAGTGGTGTAGATTTCGGTACAGTGAGGTTTTCAAAGAGAAGCTTTTCCAAATACAATACAGAGATGCAAGAACAATGTCATGAACTGCGTTCGATGCAAAGCGAGCAGAAAGCAACAGAAGGCAAATCCAAACGAAACGTGTGGCTAGATTTGGAGCTGTAGGTAACGATACATATGGTTCCTGATAGCAGCATCAGACTGTTTATATTAGTATCGTGCTCTGCGCCGTAGTGCGTATTCGACAAATTGTAAACCTTTTTCCCCGTCTCAGCGCGTACCTGCCCGTGTAGTGATACGATTAGTTCCGAATACGATAAGCGAGTACGCAGATACGTTCACGCTAGAAGCTGGTGCGAACTCTTTAGGCGACCTACTTTAAAGATAAGGCTCAGGAAGCTGTACATGCGTTCGATATCCTGGGATAAGTTGAAATACAATGAGACTGTTAGATCTTCACTTTCATTCAGCTGCCGCAAGCATCTGAATACATCACTTAAGTATGTAGTATCGCGATT
This sequence comes from Paracamarosporium sp. OC-R06-R3, assembly GCA_019828545.1. Classification (NCBI taxonomy): domain Eukaryota; kingdom Fungi; phylum Ascomycota; class Dothideomycetes; order Pleosporales; family Didymosphaeriaceae; genus Paracamarosporium; species Paracamarosporium sp. OC-R06-R3. Next base: position 62,595 of record JACVRA010000529.1, on the reverse strand, counting down.
TCCTTGACTCGAATTTAGTGTCCGCCAGATGTCTCTTATTCCAGGGTCACATAGGATTTCCCAGTCCAGATATCTTCTATCTTCATAGACACACGCACAAGGTGTCGCTGTTGCATTCTCATGATTACTATAAGCCGCAGCATGGTCGGCTCATTGCCCCGTCGCATGGTGAAGCTGGTCATCGGCGTGGCGATCCTGGTGGAGTTCCAGGGCAACAACCAGGCGAGGAAGTGTGTATATAGATGAAATCTTCAATGGGCCGTTCATGCACCATAACATGACTCAAAGTCTTTCTAAGAGCCAAACTGCAGTCCCTAATGGGTGCCCACCCCTGTTCCAGAAGTTCTCAGGTGCGCACAGACCCGCATCGGAGATAATCCCCTGCTATAAATTCCGTCTCTTCGCAAGCTCCTCCATAATGATCATAGTGCAACCATCCAAATTCACGTCGGCTGCGAATGCGGTGTACGGCACGCGCGTACCTGTTCTTTAGGCCAATCGAGCCAATTCTTCCATTCCGTCGGAACAAACGCTTCGGCAACAGCAAGTATCAGCTCATCGATCCCTTCCAGGAACCAATACTGCCGGCCTTTGCCCAAAGCAACACCATAATGTGCGAAGATTATCAATGCACCTGGCTGTTTCTCAGAGAGTAGTTCCACAAAGCGAGATGGAATGAAATGCATCCATATTCTGAGCAACGAATCTGACGGAGGCTTGGGTAGTTTTTCTATCACGTCAAAAAGCAACTCAAGCAGGCGAATTGCTTCTTTGTAGGCTTCGTCAATCTCAGGAGGGTAGACGTGGTGGATAATCCCGGAAAACTTTCGAAGCTGAACAAGTTGTGTCTCTGGCGGCGTCTCAGCCTTGTCCCACACGACCGAATGAACATCCTTTGGCATAATCCGTCCAAATTCGGAGAATCGCATAGTATGGTACAAACCGCTAGTTTGTATGAGCGGTCCCATGGTCCTAGTGAGGAGCAGATTTGAAAATATGCTGTCGAAGGCATCCTCAAGATCGGTCGCGCTCGCGGATATAGCACATGAATAGGGGAAAAGAGACATATTGAATGAAAGCACCGCGTGAAGATTTGATTCCGTGACGTCCTTCACTTCACTCCGAAATCGCATGAGCGCAATTTGATGGTGTCGTCTGGCTTGAAGTAGGTATTCAGCTTGCAGGGTTGGTTTTGACTTGCCGAGATGAAGAGCAGTGAGGGATAGGATTGCGTGAAGAAGGTAGACGTTATCGAAAGCCAGCTTTGGCATATAATCTGAAAAAATATCCGCTACATCTGGATCGTGTGCTAGCGTTTTCGCAGTAACAGTGGTGAAATGGTGCAATAGTCGCATGTGCGCAATGTCAGCGATCAGCTCTCGGCTTTCAATTACATCGTCATGTGGCGTGTCCACAGCGGCATTCTGCGTAGAGGATGGGGTGTTGAGTCCAGCGGGCGAAAGTGCGACTTCGGAAGCAACGGCGCTCCTCAACCGACGGTACTCGCAAGTCGAACCATATTTTGCGCAGTTCAGACAAGATGGTTTTTGCTCATCGCACTGTTGACAGTCAGCCCCCGAAAGTTTAGCTGCTCTTTTGTTAACAGCAGGATGACAGGCAGGACGGCACTGGAAAGCGCACCTTCACGTGACGAGCTTTACATGGTATACATCCGCTGCGGGATTTCCTATGCGGTTTACGGCTTGGCATTGCGATGCGTCATTGTCAGTCAAAGTTCGATGAATGAAGCGCAAGTGTGTATTATTGAAACGACCTGGGAAAGCCTGAATGAACTCCACAACGATTCGGATGATCCGTGCGCCCCGTTGCCTATTGTGGGTTAGTGCATAATACAACCATAAAGCCTTATCCTAGCTTCAAAGAACCACCCAAGAGGTCGAATGCAAATTGAGCGTATGCATCTCTCATGTAACCAATGAACCACGAACAAATCAACCATCAAATCTTCACTCTTAGTTGCTTGTTCTTACCTGACTGACATAGTAATTCACTCATCGTAATTGCATCTGCAAGAAGGCATTGAAATTTGTCTAATGCGCATGATGCGAGGTAGCCGCTGATGCTAGGAAACTTCTGCTCCAACTCATGTACTCTGCCTAGCCGGTACATGGTCCAGGTTATGCAGTGCGTCATAACCAAGGTGTCTCGTATCGACTGTAGATGCTCGCACCGGCCTGAAAGGTTCCCTCCTCAATATCATACCTTGAACCTCGTGCGCTGCGGGCCTGCATCAAAGTCGGAGAATGTGTTTGAAAGGTATTAGGTACCAAAGAGGTACCATCCATAAGCCCTCAAATGCTAACCCAATTCAAGATGCGCCCTCAGGTCAGGAATCATGCTTTTGCCCCCGACCTGATGAACAAGCCATCTCCCTCGAGCATGGGATCTACAGGTAACTCATCCCCCACCATGTGCTCCTGGTAGTCGCCAGACCCAGTCGTAGTAATACTGTAGGCGGGCTCAACCTGTGACTGCGGAACATGCCCTGCTTTATCTGGTACTCCGTTGGCGACACCTTTCCCAGCCTGCGCATACCGCTCGTATACCATCTCCGCACGATACACGCATTCGTGACAGAAGATGGCATCGCCCTGCTTCTTGTTTTCTGGAAAGACTCTATGCTTGCACTCCGGACTGTCCGAACAATTTGAAGCACAGGGTCGGGCGGGCTGAGCCCAGACCTCGTGGCCGCAGCGCAGCATATGCGTGAACTTCCAGTCGTAGCTAAGATGGAAGGGGTTGTGGAAAGGTCCGCAAAGTCGGTTGATAATTTGCTCGTGGGTGTAGCCGGTGAAGTACTCAATGACAGCGCGAGTTAGGGCAAGTGCCCGCCTGAGGCTCGTCTGTGGGTATATGACGAAGTAGCTACTGACGGGGACGCCATAACAGACCTCGCAAAATATGTTGTCGTGAGACTGGTAGTTGTTGATTTTGGGCAAGATGGGGGTTTTGGTGATTTGGAGAGGCGCGGTGCTTGTCAGGGCCTGTCCGAGCGGCTTACCGGTGAAAAGATCGATACTTTCTACCGGTGCATTGATGGTCTGCTGTTTGATCCAGTTGAAGACGTGAAGACAGTTCAGGCCACAGCGGTTGTCGGCAGGCCCAGCGGGACTGTCGATGGCGACGAGGTGGCCGCAGGTCAACACGTGGACAGGCAGACTGTATTCACCGGCGGTTCTAGCGCATGGCTCGATGGCAGTTGCCTCGTACGCATGGTAAGGGTAGTCGGCGGGGCGAACATGGAAGTCGGAGCAATTGTCTGGCGCTGCGTTGGGTGTGCTCGGAACGGAGGGACCCTCCTGCTTGACAGGCTCCATTGCGAGCCGAGTTGAGGGACTTGAGGTCGACACGGGTGTCGTGAGCAGCGTGAGTCTTCGGCCGGCCAGCCACCTGGGGATTGAGGTGCTGCTTTCACCATGGCTACTACCTTGGATGCAGAGAGCAGCCAGTGAAGGGAGCGCTGTATCTTGTGTCTACTTCACCGGCGCGGGCCACGACGACTGAAGACGACCACGACGGAAGAAGGGCATGCCACTGGAGTCGTGGTGAAAGAAGGCCATGGTGCTGGAGCCGTGGTGCAAGCCGCGGTGAAAGAGTGGCCTGCTGCGGGAGCATGCATGTCCCAGCATGGCGTCGACATGCACCGGGCATGACTAAGCCGCAGCATGGCGGCGAGGCGCCGGGCGGCTGATGGGCAGGCCAGCCGGCGACAGCACCCGCGAGCACGCCTTGCTGCATCGCCCGTTCCTTGGATGCCCGAGTCCGCCTGCCCATGGAGACGCGGCGCCCGTTACTTGTGAAGCAGCAGGAATAGCCGCGGGGTGGAGCCCAGCGCCCAGTCGCATCTGCGGGCGTCTCTGAGGTACCCAATCCCCTCTACTCCACTCTGGCCGCTATCGACGACGTCCGACCCGCCCGCCATGTCGCCGGGCGGTCTGGGAGACGACGCCCTCGCCCAGCGCTCCCCCGCGTCGCGATGCCATGCGGGAGAGTCAATTGACATGCTGCCAGGAACCCTCGGCTCCCACGTACGCGCCCCCTCGCCGAACAAAGCAGACGAACGCACGCCGTTCCCGCCCGCGCACCAGCAGCCACATGCTGCGAGCGCCTCTGTCGCCTCCGACTCGACCGCCAGTGCTTCCCTCTCCGAGCTGACGTCGTCGTCGTCCTCGCGGGACTCGATCCCCACGCTGGACCCGGCTGCCGAGCTGCGCCGCGGCGAAACAACGCCTCAGAAGCAGGCCAAACCCACCAGACGCGCAAAAACACACAAGGCGACCAAATGGACTAAAGGCGCCGCCGGGTCTTCGGATAGCACAAGCTCAGAACGCAAGACGTCGGTTCCCCGACACAGCTCCCAGAGCGCTGCTTCGTCGCCCCAGAGCACGCGCTCGCTGCAGAGACAGCAGCCGCATACTCAGGCCGCCGCCCAGCAGGCTCGCTCCATGGCCACAACCTACGGGGGCCCGGCGGGGGACGCGCGGCGCGGAGTAGCCTCTCCCAGGCCAAAGGGTCGCGGTATGCTTGGGCCATGACACTGTGCATTCATCCATCTCTGACGCGCACACCCCAGAAGCCAAAAACACCTTCTGCCGCAATGTCACCATCTACGGCCACTGCCGCTACGAGAACAGTAAGTGCTCGCTGTCTCTGTTGCAAACTGCGTCGTAACATGGCCCAGCCTGTCCGTATATTCACGACCCCACCAAGCTGGGTCAGAACGAAAACAAGATAAAGCGCTTCAACGTGGATTCTCCCTCCTTCACACCACTGCAGGCCAGCACCAACGGTTCCCTCACCCCCTCGTCGCGTGGCGCCGCCATCTCTCCCAAAGCGGCAAATGCCGCCATATTCACCCCAAAGTCGCAGCGTTCCGGTAGGTAGAGTCGTCACTTGCACCCGCCTTTATCGCTAAATCGTCTAGCTGCAAGCACGCCCAGCCTACAGACGAAGGAGCCAGCCGTGGAATGGCATCCGCAACAGCAGGACTTCACCGAGTTCGTTCCCGGGCAAACTTATGATAATCAGATGGTAGGTCTGATTTCGTTCCACCTCTGCACTTGCCCAACTCCTTTCGGACGAAAGATACAGAATATGCGATGACACTGCAAATGCTAAGCGGACAGGTGGATCCCAACGCGCAGGCGCAAGCTCTAGGCTACGATCCCTTCGGTGCATCCTCTGCAATATCCGCCATTACGGGCTCTAGCCATCAAACTGGCGCCATCAATCCGTATGCCCAGGACCCTTCCCTTTCCAGTGCCTCATACTTCCAAAATGCAGGTGGGTTCCAATCATCGCCCGCATATCACCTCTACTGGCCTGTCGGTCCTCAGCCAACCGGTTTGCTGGCTTACCAGCGCACTGCACATGATTTTTTCATCCCAGATTCTGTTCGTGAGGATCTGCAAAAGAAGGCAGAGATATCCAGACAGGTCGCCTCGAATTCTGCAATACCGCCGATAGAACAGTTTCATTCTCTCTTCTGCTTAGACACGTCGCCGCAGAAGAACCAGTCGATCTTCGGCTATACAAATTGGGTTTACAAGGCCGTCTCTAGTAAGGACGGGAACATGTACGCCTTGCGTCGTTTGGAGAATTTCCGCCTCACCAACGAAACGGCTATCCGTTCTGCTCAAGCTTGGAAGCGAATATTGAATGGTAGCGTGGTTACAATCCACGAAGCTTTCACGACGAGGGCGTTCGGAGACAGCTCGCTTATCATCGTAACTGACTACCATCCAAATTCGAAGACCCTTGCCGAGGAACATTTTAAACAGGTGCCGATGCAGCGTTATCACGGTAGGCAGTCGGCTTCCTCGCACGTGCCTGAGCAGGTTCTTTGGGGCTACATTGTACAAATTGCATCAGCGCTGAAGGCCATACATGGTTCTGGTCTGGCTGCGCGACTTATAACACCCTCAAAGATTATACTTACATCCAAAAATCGGATACGACTTAACGCATGCGGTATTCTGGACGTCGTGCAACACGAGACTGCGCGAGCTCTTCCAGAACTCCAGGCAGACGATCTTCTCCAGCTTGGCCGACTGATTCTTTGCATTGCAAACGGCAATTTGTCTGCGCACCTGAACATGCAGAAGTCTATGGATTACATCACTCGGAGCTACACAGCTCGCTTGAAAGAGTGCATACAGTGGCTGATAAGCCCGCAAACAAGCACTAGCGCGCCTTCTTCACCAACAACGCCTGGATCCGCCCCCAAAGATATTGATACGTTTTTGGGCGGCATTGCAGACCAGATGGCAACAGTATTTGACAGTGAGCTACACGCTCAGGACACTTTGACCAATACTCTTGCCCGCGAACTAGAGTCATCGCGCATTGTGCGGCTGCTTGTTAAAATGAATTTTGTCAACGAACGCCCGGAGCTTGACGCGTCGCAGCACGGGCCTGGAAATACAGGGCCGGCCGCTTCGTCAATGTGGGCGGAGACCGGAGAGAGATACTATCTCAAGCTCTTCCGCGATTATGTTTTCCATCAAGTGGATGCGAACGGGCATCCAGTCACGAGTTTGGCGCATGTGCTCGATTGCCTGAACAAACTAGACGCTGGGACGGAAGAAAAGGTCATGCTAGTCAGCCGCGATGAGCAAAATGTGCTTGTCGTCAGCTACAGAGAGCTGAAGCGTGGATTGGAGTCCAGCTTTCAGGAGCTGATTCGAGCGGGACGACAGTCGGGGAAATAGGCAGTCATCGACTCCAGTCCGTTGAGCGCAAGGTCTTGGTCAGGACCGGGTCCGCAGGATTAAGAACGGAGAATGAGAAAGACAAAATGGTTATGTCGCTAGTCGTCTCGGATTGCGATTACTTGTTTATGTTGTGTGAGTTGAGGATAGGTAGGCGAAGGACGAAGCTATAAATAAGACTATTCTTTACTTCATAGAAAGGCCCTCTGTTCTGCATTTAAACCGTTTTGGTAACTTCTTAGGCCGAACCGCACTCGTGGGAACAACCTTGTAGCCCTCCAACAATAGCAAAGTCGTAGTTCAGGGTACGCAAAGGCCCATGACAAGTTAGCCCTGTGCTCTTTGCTAGCCGATAGCCCTCAGTAAGTGTCTTGGATTATACGTTCTTGGGAAACTCCGATAATGAAACGTTCCTTAATGTCTATGCGTAGGGCGAGCAACGCAACTTTGCGTTGGCAATTTCCCGGTAAGCCGGTCCGTATTCCTCTATTTTGATTAACATTCCGGGCGCTAGTGACAGCTTCGGAGATAGAAAATAACGATATGGCACATGGCATTTAGTGCCTTACGAATGCATACCCCGTGGGGTTCTCGAGTTGCACAGCGCTAGATCGGTGCAGTGGAACAGCAGTTGCGCATGCCCCTTCTCCAGCGTGCATCACAATGACTGTCGCCATCAAAGCATGCTTTCTTGACATCTTCATTGAAGATTTACAGACGGATTGATCCAGCGCATTTTCTCATGTCGCGCTTTAATCTTGTTAACGACCCCAGCAACCATTGCAGCCGGCAAGCCAAACTTTGGAGCCGACTTAATCATACGCTTAGCCAGGCATAAATTAATATCGCCACAGCGTTGCCCAACGACCACGCCGGGCTACACATATTGCAACGCCACTATTGATCCTCTGATAGGCTGACCACACGCTTGACTATCCCTCACTCGTGGAAGACAACATCCGAAATGCGTGTCAAGTGACTCCCACAAGCCTTCATCATCGCATGGCCCCATACCAGGTCGCCTTCGAGGCAGCCAATATATGGAAACAGTCGAGATGGTGTGCAAGCTTGGGCACCGGAAACAAGCAAGAACAGGGGGATTTGGGGTGCTATATAACAGCGTTGAAAACCCGGGTCAGGCCGTGATCATCTCATCAGTGCAGCGCACATCCCTTCCTGCTCTCCTCTACGACTACTATATTCGATATACCCAAAGTGTCTTTCTATTTAACCATGCGCTCTACCGTTCTTCTCATTGCGCTACCTGCGCTCGTGTCTGCACATGGCCATGTCGAACAAGTCAAAGCTGACGGCATACTGTACCAAGGCTGGAACGCTGCCCTGCAATACCAGAGCCCTGTACCCAAGACAGTGGGCTGGAAAGCAGACAACCTGGACAACGGGTTCGTAAGCCCTGACGCTTTTGGCACGGCAGCGATCGTTTGCCATAAGAGCGGGACGAGCAACGGGGCGTATGTCAATATCAAGGCGGGAAGCCAGGCAACGTTCTACTGGGACACATGGCCCGTTAGCCACAAAGGGTATGTTGGTCTTACGGTGATGCTCTTCCTCTTTGCATGGAAGAGGCGGTTGGTACAGGCAGTGTGCTAACAAAGGAACAAAAAGGCCCGTCATCGACTATATCGCACCGTGCAACGGCGATTGCGGCGCCGTTGCCGCTACCTCCCTTCAGTGGACCAAGCTCGACCAGGTCGGCTGGCTCTCAGGCTCGAACCCGGGTACCTGGGCTACCGATAACCTGATTGCTGCGAACAACAGCTGGACCATTACAATCCCGTCCAACTTGGCCGCTGGAAACTACGTCGTTCGCCACGAAATCATTGCCCTGCATTCTGCTGGGTCGACCAATGGCGCTCAGGCCTACCCACAGTGTAAGCAATACCAGGGTATAAAGCAAGTGCTTGTGCTGGCGATTGTCTGGAACGCTCAGACTCTCCACTTGTGTCTGAACTTTCAAACATTGACAGCTAGCTAAAACACCTACTTCCACCCACTCCTTTGATATTTGAACATTAAACTGACTTTCTACTCCCACCTTTAGGTATCAACTTTGCAGTGACTGGAAGCGGAACCGCAAAGCCGCAGGGCGGCGTGCCAGCTACAAGCTTCTATACAGCTTCAGGTAAGCAGTCGTCACTGAGAAAAGCGTCGAGCAAACTTACTGACTTGTTGCAGATCCAGGAATTCTGTTCAGCTTGTACTCTGCTTTCACGTCATACACTATCCCAGGGCCCGCTTTAGGAAAGTTTGCTAAGAGGGACCACGCCAGGGAATTCAAGTAGACATTGAGAACATCGTTAGATGACAGGACGGATCTAATACTTGTACATAGTGTGAGACAATAGATATTTTGCATTGTATATGATTATACTTGCTTTTTATATGTGCTCCAATACAGCATCCAAACTTGGTCATAGAACGTTGCCTGTATGACTCCAAAATCTATTTCGATGTGGAACCTGGAGACCAGATGTGGACAGTAAGGGCGCTACAGTCATAGCGAGAGTAGTCTGGAAGTTTTCAGACGCATGCACACAAGGATTATCCTGCACCCATGAGGTCGGGTATGCCCTCAGAACCCAGCTTGCATGCTTGATTTCTCCTCTCTCTTTTTTTTTGGCGCACAGCCGACTTGTCAATCGCCAATACTGTGCCAACACAATTTCGCTATCAAGAAGAAAATTCAAGTGAAAAAGATCAGCAATGCAATTACTGTAGAAGTGACGGAAACAAGTAGACCTAGGCTATATTTGTCGAGTTTCGTACAACACCCTGCAGGTCCCGCCGGACTAGACCCTCACCAACATGCTATAATATATAGCACGCGCGGCTTCTGTGTCCTCACAATAAATATCCAGAGCCATGATTGATCATCAAATTCAAATCTTTGACGCGCCAGGGATGTGGGGAATGAAGATTTTGACATTTTGGTCTAGAAAAGCTACGATCACCGATAACGGTATGCTTCCTCTCTAACGACTAGCGCCCGTAAGCCACTCCCGCACATCTACCTTCCTTCGTTGGCTAATCACATGGAACTCTTACTACTCCAAATAACAGACGGCGAGCAAAGGTTCACAAGGTTCACCCTCGTTGTACGATATAACTGCCTATGTAGCTAGGCCCAAAAGATCTTGAAAGATGCTGGTTCGAATGCATCTTTGTACGAAAAAACAGGGAGCGTTCCCATATAAAAGCATGTATTCGTGTTCGGGATCCATGCTGATCCAGCCACATCTCATTCGTTTAAAATGCGACCAATTGTCTTCTTGGCTCTGTCCCTAAACGTGCATGCCTACGCTGGCGTGCAGCAGCGGGGGAGTTGCCCATACGCTGCTCATGGCGTGGAACAGCGGTCGGCATGCCCGTATGCTGGACAAAATAAGAATACCTTACTTCCTCGGCATGCGCTTCGTCGAGCAGAAGGTAAAAAAGGTGCATTCTTCTTGAATCGCATTGCTCCAGGGACATCTGAGCTGTACATCGCGAACGCTGACGGAAGCGATGAACGAAAGCTCTTGGGGAACGAATCTACCTTCGACTATCAAGCCAGTTTCTCTCCTGACGGGCAATGGATTACATTTACCACTGAGCGTAACGGAGACGGAAATTCTGTGAGTGCTGCCTCCTGCTTCGATGGCCACAGCAAGCTAATACTACGTAACAGGATATCTATCGTGTCAGACCAGATGGCACTGGTTTAGAACAACTCATTGCCACTTCGTCGTACGAGGCCCAAAGCGCTTTGAGTCCAAACGGTGCCCAGATCGCCTACGTTTCTACAGCCAATACTTACAAAGCGAATGTATGGGTGAAAGACCTTGTGACGGGTGAAGAGAAGAATCTCACAAACACGGCTTTGGTCGCGGGGAACGTAACTCTACCCGAGGGTTACTACCGGCCAGCGTGGTCGCCCGACGGGAAATGGCTGGCTTTCTCTTCCGCTCGTAACACTGAATGGCGCGGTCACGGCAATGGCACTGGCTGGGAACATACCCAGGAACTATCGATCTACGTTATTCGACCCGATGGTAGCGACTTTAGGCAGCTCGCAACAAAAGCTAACTACAGTCTGGGATCACCTAAGTTTTCCCCCGATGGCAAGCGTGTTATCTTCTATGAGATTACTACGGAGGCTACTTGGGATTCTCATCGCCCTGAGTCAGTCAGTGGCGTCACTGGACAGCTTGTGTCGGTTGATTTCGAGACTGGCCAGGATCGTATCGCACATACTTCTGGTTCTGGACTTCGAATGAATCCCCAATGGGTTACCAATGATGTCATCGGCTACTTAGTAAAAACTCCCGCTAACGAAGGTCTCAACTACACCATCTATACCACATCTGGGAATGGCACGACTGGGAACGGTACATATGCCCAGGTCAAGGCATCACTGCGCTCGCCATCCTGGTCACCCGATGGCACACAAGTGGTCTATGAGAAAGTGGACTTCAAAGCTGTTCGGCCAATGGGTAAACAGCTGTACAGTTGGGACGACGACTGGGAGTACCGCTTCACAGACGTCTTCCCACAGCTCTCATTACAAGGCCGTCTCGCCATCACACAGAAGCAACTTGGAAACTCCAGCGTCGTTACGATGAATCCCAATGCCACAGACCTGGTAGATGCCTTCGATGTCTACGACCATCTGAATGATTCGTCGACTATTGGGAAGGGTCTCTCAGGTGCCTTCCAACCCTCATGGTCCCCCGATGGCGACTCGCTTGTCGTTGGGCTGGGTTCATGGTTTCAATCTCGAGCCACAGGACCAGGCTCGTTATGGCGTTTTAACGCCAATGGTTCTGCCGCTGAGCAACTCACGTCTGAGAACGATGCTAACACGGGCTTTCCCAGCTACTCGCCTGATGGCAAATCCATCGTGTACCGCGTCTGGGGCAAGGAGTACGGACTCCGAATCATGGACCTCACCACACGCTCCGTCCATATTCTCACCAACGGCACAGCAGATGTATACGACAACACGCCTATGTGGTCGCTGGATGGCGAACGCATTGTTTTTGCGCGCCGCCGATCATACACTAATTTCGATGTCGCAACGATTCGACCTGACGGCACAGATCTGCAAATCTTGACGAGCTGCGGTGGTAATGACGCGCATGCGGTATGGAGCCACGACGGAAGGATCATGTATAGCACGGCGGAGTATGGATTCCGCGACGAGGCTGCTACTTATGATCAGACATTTCAACCGTACGGGCAGATCGTGATCATGGATGCTGATGGGCAAAACATAAAGCTGGTTACAGATAGTATGTGGGAGGATTCGATGCCACTCTTTGTGGGGAATGAGTTTTTGGAGTAGAGGGGTTGTGAGCAGAAGGATCGAACGCGCGTTCCGCAGCTGATCTCTCGGAGTCGGGAGTCCATAAAGAAGAAACCCGAAAGACTTATCGTGCGATGTTTTCCGCAGCTTTTCAGTGTTATGCACCGGCGGCGGTGTCCAGAAAGCTTGCCTCCGTCAAAGCCATGTAAGCATAGGACTAGGTCGATAAGAATAATTCATCGCACCAATTAAGCGCAAATTACTACTCAAGTTTCTTAATGGCAAAGGGTATGTCGTCATTGTACTTTGTAGATTGAGAGAAATGCAAAAGGAGCAGATAATAGACGGTAGTTCAACGCTACAACAAGAGGAGTGGAGTGGAGTGGAGTGGAGTTGTGGCTGTGGATGTGGCTGCAATATTGATTCGATTTACTCCGCTTCCTCCAATATGCACCCCTCCGGCATCGCATTTTCCTGATTCTCGTGCTTCGTGTCCCATAGCCATCCACAGATCTTCGACGCAGCGAGACAAATGTGCTCGATGTCTTAGGCGGCCGCAAGGGAGCATCGCACAGAACCACAGGATTTCGTCATCGAACACCTGATCGGAAACGCTTCCAAGCATCGCTCCTCAGCCCTGCACCCATTCATCCCTTTGGTCCCTCAAAACCGCGAATTGCACCAGGCACCGCTCGCATGATGCAGGAATGCGCAGCGTACCCTGCAGGGCGTCCTACACAATCGATATAAATGCGAAACGATAGCGCCTATTGAACAGTAGGACATACGAGTAGGCTTCTACGTATCGGATTGCGCGGGCCAATCAGCGCCCTCTACGCAACCTATCGGGAGTTGAGCGGGCTGACAGGCATGCACGTCCGTGCTCTTCACCGGCATTCGATTGCTTTTCTTAGAACAAAATGCGCAGATGCGTACAACACGCATTGTGACGGGGAAGACCCTTTATGTGGTGGCCGCTGGATGCTCGAGTGTTCGCAGAGTTCCCACGTTTCTGAACGACCCTGACGGCTGTTACGGCGCCGCCCGTTGCTTGTTTTGCTGAATATACAGCGCCTTGCCGCTTCCATGGTGTAGAACCGATAGCCTTGCCGACCACTGAATACTAGTCATCCATCGCGTTCGCTCGGAATGGATACTCTCGAAGAAGAGACCTATGCCGACTTCGTTCGTCCAGAGAACATGGACGGCGTAGAACCAAGTAAATCACCCCCGAAGCTCACGAGACAACCCGCCATGTCTGCTCGCCGGTATCGCTTGAGTCTGTCTCCGCTAGACAGCCTTCAAGCCGAGTTCAAGAAGTACAACCATTCAGAGCAAAATGGAAGTCTGCGACTATCGCAACCGCCCAACCAGCGTGTTCTTGTGAGTGCAATGTTTCTTGTTTACTTCCTGGTTTACACACAAGATGTTTGACGGATTTGGAGAACGTAGCGTGGTCGATCTTGATTCATGGTGCACAATACAGTGTCCGACAAGTTGGCCTAGTGCTGTACATACTTGTATCTTATTGCTCGTTCAAACGAGCGGGCTGCACCACTCATGTTCACAGGCAATATTTTGACACAGAAGCTGACATCCAAAAGAGTCTATCACAGGACGGGGCACCAGAACGTTCCCTGAGTCGCAAGCAGGCGCGTCAGTTTGCATTGCCCTCTAATCCAGGTGCTTTCACAAGCTTAGCAGACGTGGATGAATTACCCGATTCAATCTCGGATATACCCGATTGGGATTTCATCCTGAAGAGCTCTGCAGCCGCAGAGCATCCTCGAAGCAGCGACTGTCCAAGCTTGACAACTGGAAGCACAATAAGCAGTCGAAACTCGTCGACAAGGTCCACAAGATCGTTTAAATGGGATGCGATGGAGCCACAGGAAAAGGGCATATGTCCATACCCTGGTTGTGGGCGCGTTCTGCGGGATCTTCCAGCACACCTACTCACCCATCAAGCGGAGCGACCCGAGAAATGCCCGGTCGAGAATTGCGAATACCATGTCAAGGGCTTCGCCAGAGCTTATGACCGGGTTCGACATACCATCAGCCACTTCAAAGAGACCATGGTGTGCGGCTTCTGTCCCATCGCTACTTCTGCAGCTGAAAAGACATTCAATCGGTGCGACATCTTTCTTAAGCACCTCGTTAACACTCACGGTGTCGAGCAGACGCCAGCTATTCGGCGTGAAGAGCTCTCCAATATTACCAAGCAATCACAGAATCTTTCAGCTGGCCAGAAAGTTGCAACATGTGGCTTATGTTCTGAACCGTTTGATGCTCAGGGATTTTACGAGCACCTTCGAGGGTGCACGCTTCGTCAAGTTACAAGAAGCTGCACATCTACTCAACTGGTTGAAAACAACGAACAAACAGAAAGCGTACTAAGAGAAGATCGTACAGAGCACACTATTGAACACAGTTCATCGTATGCCTCATTGCAGATTCCTCGCACTCCTGAGCATCTATATGCTCCCTTCACACTTCCACGGTCGCCTCTAACCCCGAAACAATATTCAAAGTCTCCAGTGTCAGCAACAATGCAAGATCGGTTTTCAGAGAGCAAAGAGATAGCCGAACTAACGGCTTCATCGCGCTGCCTATCCCTTACCTCTTCACAGGATGAAGCTACAAAATCTTCCGACGAAGAGACAGACTGGACTGAGGATACGGGCTCTCCAGCTAGCGTAACAGATGCTGAGAGTCTCCGGCCTATGCTGTCTCCAATCAAGCAGCAACTGGTCGAACGCCTCATGCAAGAATTCCATCGCATATTCGACAAAATGGTTCGTATGCATCATGGTGCCGGTGCTGCCGGAAGTGCGGGCTCTGGGTACTATACAGGGTCGAGCGGGTCCTCAACCTACTCCAGCTCATCGTTCGTTTCCCGTAAACGAAGCCTGAGTGGTGGCAGCTCTCCCCCACCAGAAGATGATGGAGATGATTCGAACAAGCGGAGAAGACCTGACCCTAAACATAGCGCTAGCAAGCAAAGTGCACCCGAGTTGAGGTTCGCATGTCCGTACTACAAGCGCAACCCCGGACGGCATCAGACATTCACATCTTGTCGCGACCCGGGATTCATCACTGTCGCACGACTCAAGTAAGTCAGGCTCAGGCAAACTCTTCTGGATTGCTCCACTCAAACATACCCAACTAACATGCTAGTAGGGAACATCTCTACCGTCGTCATCTTCTACCAATACAGTGCAACCGCTGTTGCTCGACGTTTGCCAACGAGCCAACTCTCCGCGATCATCAACGAGACCCCCATGGTTGCGAGATCAAAGATCAAGTCCCACTTGAAGGCTTTGACAAAGACCAGGAGCGAAAGCTGAAGAGCAAAAAGCGGAGCCTGGTCTACCAAAGTGAGGAAGATAAATGGAAAGGTGTATATCGCATACTGTTCCCGGACGACAATGATGTGGATATGCCATCGCCTTGTACGTATTCACTATGTTTCATTAGGAATCGATGTTCTGACTGTTTCATAGACATCGAGTACCAGCCTTGTACGAACGGAGGTCAGACAGGAGAACACTCCAACGTCACACGCTTCCAAGAGTTTTCGAGGCTCGAGCTGCCACGTCTGGTTCGCAGAACCCTTGAGGTCACTATTGAAGAAGAAGCACAACCGTTAGAGGAGAGACTGAAGGAGCGACTCGTGGACATCGTGCGGGATTGCCAAACGCAACTCATATCTCTTTTCCAGTCCACCATGACGCAGAACGAAAGTTGTCCACCACTTTCGCTCTCACAGCTCCGACTGCCAGAAAACGAAACCACCATGGAGCCTCCAACCTCGCTTGACAAATCGAGAATCATCCCAGTACACAACACACAACAATATCCCGGTTCAGCGGCACCTTTCCAAAATTTCGACTCCTTCCAAGCATCAGATACGGCGGACTATATTCCTATCCCCGCACAGTATCCAGAGCACGACCAAGTAACTGCAAAGCACGAGCAATCACCTCCCACCGAAGGTGGAAGCAATACCCCCGACTCAGGCTACGATTCTACCTGGAACGCTGCACCCCTGCCGCAAGATAATTACATACAGGGCCACGATGACTTCACCCAGACGCTGCCGTTTGCTCCTGCGGCGCATATCCCACAGCATCAACACCAGGCTCAAGCTGTGTACAACTCTGGGCCTATGTTTGTCGAATCCGATTATGTTGATCTGGGAGGGTATTACGGCTTGTTCCAAAACCGGAATACGGGGCTTGATGCAGGAATGATGAATCCGTCGTGGGCGTATCTGGATAATGCGGGGGGTGTCGGGAGTGGGAACGTTATGGGGCACGAACATACACAGGGGAACGGGACGGTAATGTAATGTTTATTGGATAAGATATATAAGCGCTCTGGAAGCGCTCTTTTAGTCATGAATCACCTTCCAGCCTTAATGGTATAACGTCATATCTTTTTAAAAACAGAGGATAGAACGACCAATCTGTCAGACCATGCAAAGTGCTCTCTCACAGTGCCGATCGTGCGAGGAGTGCGCGAAAACCAGTCATCGCATCTTTCGATGATCACTGTAGACAGACTGTTAGGAGTATTAGGATGAGTGTTGACTATGACGCTTTGAACACCTGCTTGTACGCAATTCGAACGTATCGTCAGTTCTGGAGCAACGTATAATGATCGAAGGAGGGAGTAGAATTGTTAGACAATGCACAGCATACACCTACCATACGCATTAAACAGGGCGCTTTATACGACGTCTTTCCTTGTGCCTCATCCTTCTGTTCACTGCATGTCAATATTTTACAACAATTATAACGAGACGAAAAGTGCATCTCCAAACACCATTCAACATGCTCTCAGAGCAAGGAGCCTTCTACGGAAAGGCCAAAGGGTGGGGTGCGCCGGCTTGTTACTCCTTTACATACCAAACAGAGCGAGATAAGAAAAGAGGTGAACATCTAAGTTCGTGTCTGGGTTCAAGAGTCAAGACGAGTAAGCTAGCTGAACGGGATACAGCTTTCATGTCGCAAAGCGGTGATATCCATGGAAACCGTGCTACCCTTATGCATCACAGCAGCGGGTCAGTAGATTTCGATCGACGATAGAAATGAATGCGAGATAGCAACTTGTCCATACACGTCAGTAGTGCTTGTAAGAAACTGCAGTATACTTGGAGATGTTATCGTTGCCTTGGGCATTTTCTGCAAAACAATGGGTGAGACCCGTTACAGCGATGATTTCTGTGAGTAATAGGAACGTGAGACGTGGTGCGGCTCGTCCTGAGTGGTAGCCCCTTTCTCAGACGTTTTGACGTGTCGCGTGGTGAGGCCCTTTTTTCTCTTATACAAATATGAAACGGCGACACTGATGCTAGCTTCGTGAGGCGCGCCGATAACGAGACGTCTACATGGTCATGAGATGGTTTTCTTGAGGCTTACCTAGGTGAGCGGGGAGAGTTCGACTGCATGCATAGCACCGGTACCCTGCAGAGCTGAACATACGTATACTCGCACCTGTGCGTTGGCAACCTTGACTCGTACTGAAAGCCTCATTGGCCTTTTGCATGGGCATTGTCTCACTTCGGGAAACTTGTACTCGCCATGGTAAGGCATGCGTGCTCATGCATAGGAGTGAACATGTACTGCGTGCGCCACGTTGCGTGCCACAACAGCGACCGAGGATAACCCTTCTCCCTGTTTCGTCCGTTCTAGATGTTGGAAGAGGGTATGCTTGTTCATTGGAACGACGAGCCCGGTCCAGACCTACAAGCCTGGGGAAAGCACGGGCGCTCTAATGGAGAGTAAGATAGGGGTGGTCGGAGATGCGCTCTGAAGAGTAGCCTCTATCATGCACCGAAGCGTTCCTGATGTGTGCCATGTCGCAGTGATCTTTATGCAAATCCGGTTCGACATCATGAGGTACTATTCGCTAATATATGTTCATAATTGTTCCTTTGTCTCTTCTTCCATGTGCAAAATATCTATCAGGCAAGGTCTTTATTGATCGACGCGAATGATTCCGGAAGTCGTCATTCAACCGCGATAGATAGCTCCACCGCGGGACAGATGGCCATGGCGTAATAGCGATCTTCCTGATGTTCCCGGGGCATGGTTTCACGACCCGGTCTGTGTTATGACGGTCTGTGCGATTTTCAGATATATTGACGCGATTCGGGGAACCATTACAGAGTGCGGAACCAGCCGACGTTAGCAATGCCGAAATTCGCCGTATGCCTATGGACTTTCAAGCTTTGGTATCCTTGAAAGCCTCGGCGACAAAGTGGAGTGAAGCTACCTAGAAACGCATGAAGCTAGGATGGTTGACCGTAAAGGTTTTGGCGACCAAAAGTACCGACAAGCTTTGACAACAAACAATTGGGGACGCGTCAAGAACGATAGGCGCAGCTTCAGCTCTCAACATTTTGGGGTGGGCAGAGCAGATAATTTCCTGCACGTATACGAAATGCCGTGTCAAACTGGGAGGCGAAGCAAGAGTAGGTACTCGGGGTAGACAGCAATCTTAGACATCAGCCTTGCTTAATGGAATTGCAAATGATTGACTGGTATTGTGGCGTAGCAACGAAGAGGATATTGACCGACTCTGTAAAACATCGATTTGAGGTATGAAGCAATACAACCACAGGCTGTGCAACGGTCCAGTCTCCTTTGCGTACGTACTTTGCTTGCTGTCTGGCAATAGTTTTACGGAAAGTGGGAAGTGTGGAAAATCAAATTTCTGTTGACTGTTATGGAATCAAACCTCTGAAAACGGTAAGAGACGTGCATAAGTAAGCGGAGTGCTGCGCCCCCTGTGCTGTCCTCGCGTTCGCCTTTCCTTATAGGGGCTTTGAAGTGCAGATTTGAGTATTGACAAACACATTGAGAAATTAAGACGCTCGCCGAGCACACCAAGGCCCATCGAGCTGGAAAGTTTGCAATCTGTGGCGCAGCTTGATCGGTACTTGAGCGCTTCGAGTTCTGGCTGCACATTTGGATTCGCTAGCGGAAGCATGCCGGTAGATGACAATACTGTAGCTTCGGAACATTATCGGCGCTAAGAAAAGCATCATACGCGTCGGAATGCTGAAAAGCTAGATGAGTGGCATGACGAAAACACCAAGGGGAACAGCACGGAGCGCTCGCCTGGAGCTTCCTCTGGTTGTTGCGCTGGTAGTGAAATTAGCGCGCGACAAAGGTCGGCAGTTGTCTGATCCAACTAGGAGAACCGTTGACAGACGCTTGATGGTCCACAAGGGTGTTTCAAGAGCTCCGAGGCGTGAGAACCAACTGTATGGTTCCAGGGTTGAGCAAGTGAGACAAAGTTTGTGTAACGAATCGCTGGATAAGGAAGCAGTATCGAGGAAATGATGCCGTAAGAAAAAACGGCGCTAAGAAGGAGAAGGGACGATCTCCTCGGATGGTGGAGAGACGTTGGTGTATGGTACCAAGTTGGAACTGAAGGTTGTGAGAGGAGTCGGTGCACCCCGCCTGCCGTCCGCAGCAAGACGTCGACTACATGATGTGAGATTGGAAGTCTATTGCAAATTACCTGAAGCACGGCCGTCTGGGGTGCGATGATGGACGGCTGCGTGCAACTTGCATTTGACGGACATACGGGCTACGGCCGGTGATGTTCAGCTATGCCGAGTCGACAGAGAAACAGCAGACGGAGAGCGTCAGCCGTCGCAAGCAGTTCCCTTTGAGGGGAGGCGTTCGCGCGGGCACAGCCTCCTTTGTGCTGGAGTTGGTTGGCTTGGAGAGTGGGAAGATCGGTGTCGGCGGCTTGGAAGCGGCCGACTGCTGCAGGCGACGTAATCCATTCCTGCCTAGCAGCGAAGCAGCTTTTCTCGGTGCTTGGTCGCAGGCGTCGGTCTGTGGTGGAGGACTGGCAGTGGCCTGGCAGAGGACTGGCGGTCGTCTTCAGCGGGGGTCCTCTGGCGGGGGGCCAGCGTGAAGTGTACGGTACGGCCAAAATAGATTACCGGGCGGCCGAGCTGCCAGAGGACACGACCCCAGAGAGGAATCCTGGCGATCAGGGGATCCGTGGGCGCCGAAAGAGGATCAGTGGCCGAGCACTGGGCGTGTTGCTGGAGCGGAGACTGGGCCGTGTATTTTGGCGTGGGCACCGCCTCACCCTGAAACGCCTCCCAGCAAAAGGCCTCCCTCACCCACCCGCTGCGGCTCCAGTCCTCCTCCAGCACCAGCACCATCACCATATCATCGCACCCGCTGCAGACACCGAACCGTCTGCTTTCTCGACTTTGCATCGCAACACCGTCTGCCTCGCCCGCGCACCCGCCCCGTACGTGAAGGAGCCAAGCCACAGCGGCGGATCAACCGGAAAAAGAAGCGAGCTGACGACGACTTTCAGACGCCTAACCGCTCTGGTGGCCCCATCGCAACAACCCTCTACGCCTGAGGACCCCTTCACCGTCGCCCTCGATACCACCCTCCAGGCACCTTCGCAATGGCGACAGCCGTCCACCATGCCATGACCATGCCGTCAAACTTCACAAACGCCAACCAGTGCTTCGACCCGGACTCGGACTCGCTCTTCGACTTCAGCCAGCTGCCGTCGCCCACCCCTCCCACCATCTCGCGCCAGCCCTCCAACGCTGCCTCCGCAATCACCAGCCCCGCAAACACGGTGCTCGACGGCGAGGACCTCCAGACGCCCGCGAAGCCCAGCCACGAGTATGAGCGCTTCAAGCAGCAAACCGGCCTCCCGACAGGCTCCATCGCAGGCATCAACCCCTCGTACAGCTCCGGCTACTCCATGTACTCGTCCACCGGCATCGACGAGATGAGCCTGATGGGCGAGTCGTCGATGATGGGAGGCTGGAACAGCGGCATCCCCATGGATATGGACATGTCCATGTCGCAGCCCGCCTTTTTCTACCCGTCCAACGACGCGTCACAGTCGTCCGACTTCGTGGACCCTAGCGCTATTACGCAAGAGGAGGTACAGAACGTCAGGGTCTGGCCCGGCATGCACCAGCAACAAGCCCAGCAACAAGCCCTAGCCAAGGCTCAAGCACAGGCACAGCAACAGAGGGCCCAGCAGCTTGCGCAGCAAAGGCAACAGCAGGCCAGTCAGCAACAGAGCCGCCAGCAACACAACCGCAACAGCTCCACCAGCCCGTTGAGTGATGCTCGCACAGAGGAGACGATTGCTCGTGTCGTGAACCAGATCCGTCAGCAGAGCCAGAACAGTGCCCTCGCTGGTGCTGCTGGCCAAGCTGACCTCCTCCCTCACATCATCCGCGCGAAGAAGGATGAAGAGGACATGGATGAAGATGAGAGACTGCTTGCCTCTGAGGAAGGCAAGAAGCTGAGCTCCAAGGAACGCCGTCAGCTCCGCAACAAGGTCTCTGCTCGCGCTTTTCGATCGCGCAGAAAAGGTAACCAAGACGACAATCATCATCGAAGCAACACCCGCTAACGCGAAGCAGAATACATCGGCCAGCTCGAGGGCGAGGTCGCCATGAAGACCAATGAGTGCAATGAGCTCCGCACCCAAAACCGTGCTTTGATGGAGGAGAATGCCCGCTCCAGGGCCTTCATTGAACGCCTCCTACGCCACCAAGCTTTCACTCCCTTCCTCGAGGAGCTTTCTCGCGACGAGAGTCTCGATGCCAAGCCTGCGATGCCCACCCTCTCTGGTTCTACCACCCCTACCCCTGCTCCCGTGCGCAAGGATGCCAGCACCTACCAGAGCCAGCAGTTCGGTGGCATGTCGCAACCCCAGGTCGGCATGACACTCGTGCCCGAGACACCACTCGACATGTCGATGCTCAACCTGAACTCGAACAGTTGGGCCATGAACGGTGGTAGCTCTTCGTTCAACTATCAGCAACCACAGGTTTTTGCCGTGACCGAGCTTCCTGCAGGTCCCGTCAACCCTCTGGATACCGATATCCTCTCTGGCAAGGGGTATAGCTCCATCTTCGCCGCCGAGGATGATGCCTCTGAGCAGGTCAAGGCCGACTATCCCGTCGTCGAGCGAGCCATGCCCTCCGAGAAGTCAGCTCCCGTGGAGACTGAGGAAGACGAGGACCCAGAGTTCGATCTCTACAACTCTGCGCCTGCTTCCAGCTCTTCTACCGCTGTCGCTTCGCCTCTTGAGCACCACGAGTCTCTTTTTGGTGACATCAACTCCGAGAAGGTTTTCGCACATTTCCAGCTTCAGATCTCTGATGAAGTCGCTGATGAGCTCAAAATGGCCCGCTTTCAGAGACAATGTGCCAGGATGGAGGCAGTCTTTGAGCGGATTGCGGCTATGACATCGCATCTCGACTCTTGAAAGTAATCATTGTCTTCAATCTTCTGCTTGTCAGGCTCAGACTCTGGGCTCTGCGCTTCGGGCTCTCGGTTGCTTATCAACACGAGATTCCCCTTTTGCCTTCGGGCGCCTCTCATTTAAAGATGTGCACCGTCAGTCATCATGGCCTGCATCACCACTCTGCCTAAATGGCAATTTGTTAGACTGGATGTACGACTCACGATTTCCTTTGTTTAGTAGCTGGCTAGGAAGGCTTCAGCTTCGGATTGGCGTTTTATATAGTATTCCCTTAGAAGGGCCGTAGGATAGTATTCGCTGTATATTGGTTTGGAAAGGCGACAATAGCCGGGCTTGTAAATGAGAATACATCATTCAATACAGCAACCAAGATGAAGATGACCCTATGTGTGTATTGATTGTAGCGTGGTCTTGATGTATGTTCTTTAATTAGCATTCCGCGTGGAGCATGATCGGCGGATCGTAACAACTTTTCCCCGGCGGACCAGAAAAGTGACGCTTGCTTGCAATTGAATCAACTACTAGTTCGCGCATCATACCCGCTGCCTGTACATATTTCTCGCGTCCCGTCATTCCTTTGAAGGTGGCCACATTGGCTACCATCATAACCGCCATCCGGCGCTTTACGACCGTTACGACCCTTCTCCGCTCCACGCGCACGTTTAGTAGCAGCAGTGCTCGCTACTCACAAGAGAACCCCCAACTGCGCATTTTGTTCCAACTTTCTACGAGACACGACGGCGTCGAACCAATCGTCAGATACAAACCAAGCCGAGCAACTGGACCGCCAGAAACAGGTGCGACACCACGAACGTACACACCCAAAACTACGACCGACGAAAGTCACACCGACGCGCAACCGACAGAGTCAGCCCTACGCACACCTTCATGGAACAAAACAGGACTTCCCGATGACATCAACTATTTAACAAACGGGCTGCCACCTATTCTCGAACCACTGAAAGAACCGCGACGAGACAACAGAACGCAGTCAATAGTAAACGTGGGCGCGAGTATCGTTCGTCGCGATTCAAGCAAGATGGCTTCCTCGATTCAGATAATAACGTCGCCTACGGCGGACACACCGGGGACAACGCTCATGCTACAAAGCCAGAAGCAGCACTATATCTTCGGCACTCATGCTGAGGGTACACAGCGGGCCATGGTGGAACAGGGCTTGAGGATGACCAAGGTTCAGAATTTCTTTATGACAGGGAAGATGGACTGGAAAAATGCAGGTGGACTTATTGGAATGACTCTTACGTTGGCTGATTCAGCTACTTCCGCGTACGATATGGCTATGGAGGTTTATCGAAAGGGCAAAGGCTCGAAAAAATTTCCTGAACCCCAGCGGCCGAAAATTAACGTGTACGGGCCGCCGAACCTGAAGCACGCACTGAACACATGCCGCAGGTATATCTTTCGCAAAGGTATCCCAGTAATTGCGACCGAGTACAACGATATACCATCACAGAAAAATGAACAGGGCGCCATCCTACCGACATGGCAAGATACTGCAATACAAGTCTGGGCTTTGTGTATATCACCTGCACGAAAGGAGGTGAACCTACATCTTGAGCAGCAGTTGGCCAAATTACAACAGGGTTATGAGCAATATGCGAATAACTTCGAGGAACATCAAGCACCGGAGAACGAATCTGCAGAGGAGAGAGAGGCACGTTATGATCGCATTAGATCGGCGGTCTTAAATCTAATGTTCAATTCAAAATGGACGCTCGACACGTTAGTGGAGCGGCACATATCAGAGGTAGAACCGCCTGCCGCTATATTTATTCGCAATCCAGGAACAAATCGCATCGAACCCTACCGTGGACCGAAACCCGGTGGTGAAGCGCCTCTCCCAGATATCAAAGTCCTGACACGTACGCCATGGCCAGGAGCGACAATCACGGGTCTTCCGCCTACAACGCCAAAGACAGAGTCGCTCTCGTACATTGTGCGCTCGCAACCGACGCGGGGTACCTTTGATCCACGACGCGCAAAAGAACTCGGTCTAAAACCGGGACCACAGTTTGGCAAGCTGAGCAAAGGTCAAACTGTGCAAAATGATAAAGGGGAGACTATCACCCCCGACATGGTCATTGGACCAGATAAGCCAGGAAATGGTTTTGCTATATTAGATATTCCCTCGGTCGATTATCTGGATTCACTGGTACAGAGAGAAGAGTTTATGTCTGAAGATCTTACATCGAGCATCAAGATATTCTACTGGGTACTTGGACCAGGTGTTTCTGGCCATTCTATGCTTCAGCAGTTCATAGACCGGTTCAGTCAAGCAGAGCACCATATCTCGTCTGTGGACGACTGCCCAAATCGCATCTCACTCGATTCTGTAGCAGCTCAGACGATACGTCTTTCGGCTATCGACCCTGCTCGTTATAGTGTTCCACAGTATGACCCAAAGACACTTCCGCAGAGAAGCCTATATGGGTTAGGCTCATCGGGAAGAGCAACCGTGCTGCAGAATACCGTTCCTGCCGAACGAGGAATCAAACATCTTCTCATGCCTGTCTTCAAGAGAAAAGAGGATGAGGCGATAGGAGAAGAAACCTACCACCGGAAAGAGGAGGAATTAACGCCAGCGAAATATGAGATGGAGGTAAAAGCGAAAATGGAACCAGAGGTCTTGAGACTAGCGCAAGAAGCTCAGCAAGCAGTAATAAACGACCAAGAAGCCCTGTTGAAATGGCGGCAGCTAGTAGCGCGACCCGACACGGAGGTGATTACTCTGGGAACGGGCTCAGCTTGTCCTTCGAAATATCGCAACGTGTCTGCGACCCTTTTGAGGGTACCGGGTGTTGGAAATTATCTGTTCGATTGCGGCGAAGGTACCTTGGGCCAATTGCAGAGGGTATTCAGCACAGACGAGCTTGTCGACATTCTCAA
Organism: Paracamarosporium sp. OC-R06-R3; assembly: GCA_019828545.1. Classification (NCBI taxonomy): domain Eukaryota; kingdom Fungi; phylum Ascomycota; class Dothideomycetes; order Pleosporales; family Didymosphaeriaceae; genus Paracamarosporium; species Paracamarosporium sp. OC-R06-R3. The sequence goes on along the minus strand of JACVRA010000529.1, from coordinate 37,368 downwards.
AGACCTGCGCATGATCTGGATTAGCCATCTCCACGCCGATCACCACCTTGGGACTGCTTCTGTGATCCGCGAATGGTACAGAATAAAACATAACAGCACCCCAAGGATTGATCATCCGTCCGAATCATCGGTACTTGCGGACAACGGGTCATTGCATGGTCTTTCCGTTGTTTCGCATGAGGGTATGATCAAGTGGCTCCGTGAATACTCACTAGTAGAAGACTTTGGATATAGTCGCATATTGCCGTTCGAAATCTTAGCCGTCGGACGTTTAGAGAATTCTGGGTCTAAGCTCACTCTCACTTCCACTTCCACCGCGGGACAGAGAGAGGAAAACCGTTTCGTACTTCAACAGAAGGACTACGAGGCCATCCTTGGTCTGGTTGATATTCAAGCATGCAGAGTCTCCCACTGCCACGGTGCAATGGCTGTATCACTGACGTTCCCCCGCGCAACAACTGACCCAGAAAACGTCAACCCTCTCAAAGTGTCGTACTCCGGCGACTGCCGTCCAGCCCACACCTTCACCCTCATAGGTCGCAACTCGACCGTCCTCATCCACGAAGCCACTTTCGACGACGAGCTCAAAGGCGACGCAATCGCAAAAAAACACTCAACCACCTCGGAAGCCCTCGGCATTGGCGCCCAAATGGACGCTAAAGCCGTAGTCCTCACCCACTTCAGCCAGCGTTACCAGAAAATTCCCGTCTTGCAGACTGTCCAGGACGGCGAACAAGACGACCTACTCGACCCCAACGCCATGGAAGATGTCCAGCAGGATGGCGGCGATGACGACGCCCAAACGGGTCCCACCGATGCGGCAGCCTCGACATCGGCTCTCCCCTCCGACTCTGCGCGCCCGCCCCCTTCGCTCCGAAGAACCGAGAGCTCAACGGCTCACGAGCAAGTCATCAAGGTGCGCTCCAAGGACATGAAGGTCGCCATCGCATTCGACTACATGCGAGTTAAGATCGGAGAAATCGCACAGATGGAGAAGTTCAACGATGCTTTAAATCGGCTGTTGACAGCTGAGGAGGAGGCCGAGGTGCCTGGAGAGGGTGCTGCCGCAGCAGAGGGGGAGCCCGTGATTAATAGTAATGGGAAGAAGACTAGTGGTGATGAGGGAGGCGGGAAGAAGAAGAAGAGCAAGAGGAATAACTAGGGCTAGGATAGAATATGCGGAACAATAGATGTGTATGATTATTTGTATCGGGTTCTTGTCGGGTGGTGGGACGGATAGGCATGCATGCATTAGGTGGAGTTTGTGCAGATGGTATGGACTGGGTTGAGTCTTGGAACTGTACTATGTACTACTATCTACCAATGCGTCACAATGGAGGGATACTAGTCCAGAGAGGTGTTGTAGCTCGACCTATCCTGGTTCATACGATGGACGTTCCAAAATACATAGAACTGGAGGTACAATGTGAATCATGATGAATGGTAGATGCCATGACTTGCATTTGAAGTACACTACATTTTGTATGTTGTACAAACGGGCCGTACTGTATTTACACCCTGCCTTCTCTTACATCTCTATCCTACAGATGCGCCTAGCTGCTACGCTCCCTCAACGCCTCAATGCCAATTGCCCGATTCTACCTATTCCCAGTAGAATGGTTGCTACTTCCGTTCCACTGTTGACGAGACGTCTCAGTTTCGTCCGAAAGGTAGCTTGCATGCTCGGCATTCACAAACTCATTATCTACCTCTTGCGTCTCTTGGTAGGGTGCCTGTCTATTGGGCGCCTGTTGATACGGCATTTTCGTTTGCTCGTATGGTATACTTTCGTATGGTTGGTCTTGGTACGGTGTCTGTTCATAGGCCTCATGTTGCCCAATGGTATCATCAGTATCAAAACTCATGGCCTGCGCGATAGGCTTCCTTGCGCTCTCTCTCACCGGCATCGTCAGATGCTCGCCAGCTAAGCTCTCCAGGAGCTCTGGTGTAAGCGCCTTAACAATTTCGAAAAATTGATCGCGATCAACCCTGTGCATCTGTGTCGGCCCATCCTTCGCAACACCTTCTCCTAGTTGCACGTCGCGCACAATAGCCCTCGCGCGGTCCCATTCGCCAGCATCGTACAGCGCTCTGACGACTTCGCTGAGCGCGCGGAAACTGGGCCTCTTGCCGTGCGCGCCCATCTTCGTGAGTACCGTCATCATCGACGCAATCTCGCCATTCTTCGCATACCCTTCGATAATGCGATCGAAAAGGTACCTGTCCGTAGGCGCAGCGGGTGGGCCCAAGATACGAGCTACGAGGCTGTCAATCTCCTTGATAGCTGGCGGCTCTTGTTGGAAGTAGTGCGTAACTAGCGAAGTGTAGATCTGCGGGGAGACGACAAAGCCGCGATTCATCATATGGTCGATGACAGTTCGGACACCCAAGTAGTTTCCGTAATTCTTCAGAAGGCGGTCCACAGCGATTTGATAAAAGTATGTATTCGGCTTCAAGCCGCCTTGTTCGAGCTCATTAAAGATGCCAAGGATGCGATCAACCTGTCCCTGTGGCGAAAGGGCGTCGAATTTACGATTGTCAAAAGCAGCGCGAATGAGCATAGTGTACGTTGCATGGTCTCCTTCTAGACCCTCCTTCTCCATCTGCCGGAGTAGCTTGAAGGTGGTTGGATAGTCATTGCCGTCGAGGTAGAGCTTGATTAAGGCGTTGTAGGTGCGAGCATCAGGCTTGATGCTAAAGTTGCCAGCCCACTGCAAAATCTTGTGCACATATGAGACTTTCGTTTCAAGAGCCAGGCCACGGCTCAAATTACTTTTAACCTTTCCTCTGGTGGGTAATTGGGCAATGGCGTCGACTGCACCGTTGATAACCCCGATATCCGGCTTTGTGGTTTTGTTTACCATTTTCGCATTAGATGGAAGGTTCCTTGCACCTTTCCCTTGGTTTGGTGGGTTTTTGATCACATTCTCAGCTGACAGCCACCTCTTGCCCATCTCGTCTAAGATGGCCAGACCTACGTTGATCTGAGCATGAGTACCAATCGTTGAATGGACTCGCGTTGTCCAACAGCGTTGGTCAGGCTCTATGCCAGAGCGCAGCATCCTATCCCAAACAGCATTAAGACCAGTCAAATCTTTCGCCTTTGCGCAGCCCATCAGCATTGCATTCCACGTCTCTAAGTCTGGTGCTATGCCGTGCGCAATCATGTGGTTCCATACTCTCACAGTGTGGTCAGGCTGAAACAGAGTCATGAAGCCCGAAAGAAAAGCATTGTATACCGCTGGCGGAATTTTCGGCCGTCCGTCCGATGATTTGTACATGATTTCAGCCTCGGACCACAGCTTTTCCACTTCGCCAACATTGGCCTGCATTATCACCTGGCGACCGATGCGTTTGAGGAAGAACTCTTGCATATGAGAAGCTTTTTCCTCTGGAGTCGCTGATGCTACGTCCAAACCATTTATCGTCCTAGCTAGGCTGGGAGCCATGTCCATATGGGCAGCGATGGACTGTCGAAAATCTTCGCCTAGGTTCTTGATCCGCACGTCGACCTCTGCATGCCTAAAAGCTCCCACTATGTTGGACCCGGCGAGGGTCGATGTCAATAGGCGGAGGAAAGGCTGATTCTGTTCACGAAGAGAGTCTGAAATAGTACGCGGAGGCTGCGTCTCGGCGAAAAAGTAATTGAAGATGTTTATAGCTGAGAACTGCAACTCAGGGCTGGTGGCATGCGAGCGATGAAACTGTTGGAGCCGCGCACCAAAGTTCTTGCCCGATTCAAACTTAACTTGGGCGTCGGGAATTGTCTTCCACTCGGAGCTGATAGACTCAAGCGAGTCTTGTCCTCGCTGTGTGCCGTGACGCTGGAAAAACAGCCTCCAAAGCGACAGCAGCTCGGCCAGTGTCGCCTCAGTGTCACGTCTAGTCATAGTTGGGGACCGCACAGGCCGGCGCTTCTCGGGTGCATCCATCGACCGCAGAAAGTGGTATGTGAGCTGTGCTATGGTTTGATTCCATATGCGGGCCGGCGCTATATCCAGCTGCTCAAATCGGAAGAGGACTTGTGTGGGCGTGGGGACATTGGTGTTTCCTAGAGCAAATTCCAAGCCGATGCGGTTAGAAAGCCGCGTGAATATCCTCCCACCCGTAAGAAGATGGATGTCGCTGAGCGACGGATCGGTCAAGGCTGGCACGTCTCGCGAGGTGTAGGTCTTGTCAAAGAGATCCCAAGCTGCCTTGGCATCATTTTTTTCCAAAAGCCCATTGATTGTCTGCACAACACTTGTGGGTGTATCTGAACCGTTCTCGTGGCGCTGATGTTGCCTAGGGGCTCGAGAGTACCGGCCCGCTGCTCCATGCTCTCCGCTCTGCACATCGTCATGCTCTTTCCAGGTTCTCCGAAAAGTCAATGGTCGCTGCAGTCCACCTGTACGGTTCTGCGCCCCCAGCCCTTGATCTTGTTCTTCTGGCACTGCATTGGCGTTGTCGTGGGTCTCTTCGGACGGTTGTTGTACGTGGGATCGCGGCGCACTTGGAGCATTGCGGAACGAGACGATGGTGGCTCTGGACAGCAGTTGGGGGTGCCGCGGCGGGGGCAGTCGTCGAGCAAGCTGTAGCCGGCACTGCTGGCAGACATGGAAGCGCATCATGGCGAGGCGTCCGCGTCGGATGGACCGATGGCTCTTTTTCGCGTCTGGCGACTGGCGGGCGCTAGCTGCGAAGGGCAATGCCGCCACGGCCAAAGCTCCCTTCCACGTGCAATGGCGGTGACGCATGAGCCGCGACCTCCATCGTCTATTATCGACGCAAGCTGGTGAAAGCAGGCCTTTTCACTCCAATCGCGCCGACATGACCACGTTCGTTCCGCGTGCGCCGTACTCGAACGAGGAGCTTGCACAGCTCTACCCACAGCAACTCGAGCTCCAGCTAGTCCAAGTTGTAAGTGCCCTCGCTCTCCAACCAAAATGACCATATACGCTCCTTTATCTTGATAATAACATGAATGCAGTTACTTCGCCATGGTTCGTTACGGTTCTCGCGTGATACTGCATGACAGCCACAATTGACCAATGCGTGTAGGCGAACGCAGTCCCGTGTCACCTCGCTTTCAGAACGTAAGCCTGCATTCACATCACAACATGTCCATGCTGACTAGAACTGGCAGACTGGTCTAAGACCATGTATGCTTTCCGGGGTGGGGCGCCAAAATGAAGGCTAACGCATCACAGACTGGCCATACTGCAACTCGGCCCGCCAGTTCTCCAGTGTTGTAATGGCGACCACAGACTGGTCCAAGTGGGACCAGTTGAAATACAGACGGAGACTGGAAACATTTGGCCTAGATGATGGCCCTGGTATAGAGCCCCCATTCAACCCCAATATCTGCGGCTGCTAATCTAGTGCAGTAATTGCTTCCGGTCCGGAAGGAGAATTTGATGCCATATGGTATGTTTCGCATCTTTCTACAATACTACATAGACATAGTCTGACATTGAACGTTCCAGTCAACCCGGAGAGCTCACAGACAAGGGACGCGAAACAACTCTTGCGCTCGGACAGCGTCTCCGCCGTCTTTACGTAGACCAACTCCACTTCATGCCAAAGCTTATCTCCGATTCGGACATGATCTATCTGCGAGCGACTCCAATCCCAAGAGCTCTAGAATCCGTACAGCAGGCATTCTATGGTTTCTACCCTCCCAGCGCTAGAACAGCCGACTTTCCCAGCCCAACCATCATCACCAGAACACCCGCTGACGAGACGCTCTTCCCCAACGATGGTAACTGCAGACGTTTTGCCCATCTGAGCCGTGCCTTCGCAGATCGTGCCGCTCAGCGTTGGAATGAGACAGAAGACATGCAATATCTCTCCAAACTGTTCTCCAAGTGGATGCCAGGCAAGCATCCCGTGGCTGTGGATTCTCATCCCAGACTCTCAGGAATTATGGATACGATCAATGCTACAGATGCCCACGGCCCAGCGACTAAACTACCAAAAGAGTTCTATGATCCCAAAGCCCGCGCCATCATCGACAAGATCGGTGTAGAAGAGTGGTTTGAAGGCTACAAGGAGAGCGCCGAGTATCGTATGCTAGGTATCGGTGGCTTGATGGGCGATATTACAAGCCGCATGACCGGGAGCGTCGAACGAAATGGCAGTGACGGACTCGTAGAGATTGGCGGCGATGACGGTGACCTGGGTCATGGCAGAGGTGGTGAAACCGATATCAAGCTCGCACTGTCTGGTTGCCACGATACAACCCTCGCAGCATGTTTAACTAGCCTTGGGGCTTTCGAAGGTGAGAAGTGGCCACCGTTCACGAGTCATATCGCCTTTGAGTTGTTCCGCAAGAAGGCTGCTACCACCGGAACACAATCCCTTTCGGACGCACCGGCTTCGGCAGGTACGTTCAAGGTCTCAGACGAGAAGCCGCAGAGCTGGTGGAAATCCCTCTTCGGGAGCAACAAAGCCTCAGACCGATCCCCCTCTGAACCGGAGGGCATCGCGCGCAAACCATTGACCGACCTCACCCCGGAGCAACGGAACGAGATGAAAGACTACTATGTCCGGATACGATACAATGACAAGATTATGCAGGTACCTGGGTGCAAACCGGAAGGTAAACATCTGGATGGCGACACGTCGTTTTGCACGCTGGTAAGTGCATCGATTTTTCTTTTTCGAAGTAAGCGTCTCCATGAAGAGACTGACGATGTCGCAGGAAGCGTTCAAGGGCATCGTCGACAAGTATACCCCCAAGAACTGGAAACACGCCTGTGCGAGTAACGTTGATGCGGAGTCGTTTCCCAAGGAAGTGGAGCCCGCCGGGTATGAGTAGGGGAACAGGAAATGTTGGAACGGACAATGTGTACAGATCAAAAACTGTGTATTTATGGGAAATTAGTATCGCAATCTACGTATCCGCATTTTGCATATCCCGTGTTATGCAACCAGTGCCTTGCTTTGAAGTCTAATGTGTGTCATCTTCCCAAGCTTCAAAAGGCCCATAACCCAAAATTGGTGCCTATTCTTTCCATAGAAAGTTCCTACGCCTCGCTATTTGATCTGAGAGAGAAACGTGACTGGAATAGACCACCTCGTAGTAGCTAGGCTATCCTCGATTGTAATGCTAACTAACGATGTCACTTACACATCAAGTTATCGTTGCATTTGCACATTACACAACACCTGGAGAGACCGTTTTCCCATTACAGTCTTTTTTAATTCATATTCGCAATGATGTTCACTTTAATAATTACTATTCCTTGATTCAATTTGGCCGCGGAGAGCTGCTTCTCCTCGTAGCAGCAGCAGCCGCAGTCTGATGTTTTTAATACAATTCTGCGGGAAGAAGTCCACCGAAGACCGTGGGGCATGATGCAGATCCTCCCCAATTCAATCCCACCTATCCCATTTCCGATGGAACAAGTTACAAAACGCCGCCGCTGATGAATGTGCCTAGAAATAACCGTCATCCAGAAAATACCAAAACTCCCCCTCTAGGATAGGACGTCTAAGTGGGCCCTTCACCGTGCCGTAGGAATAGGAGCAGCCCGTAGTCGATCCTCAATCTTTTTCGCCTCCGTGTCTGCGCCGCGCATACGTGCTATGATCTGTACAAGCGCCTTGCGCTCTTTGCCATCTAGTTCGAGAACGTGTACCAGGTCACGAAGCTGGATTTTCGCCCCTTCGTCACCCTTCTCCAAATCGCCACCTTGAAACACGCGCTTGTTGGCCTGTAGACCGCGGTCTATCTGTGCCGCTGCCGGTGTAGCCGTCCCACTTGCACCTCCACCCGTGCTTACGTTACCCCTCGGCGTGGCGGCGCCGGAGCCACCACCGCTGCCTATATCCATCCAGGAGTACTTGGCCTTTTTACCCTTTTTCATGCCGAGGGCCATGGCAGCGGTCTCGTTGGCTCGTTTGTGTACGGCTTCTTCGGTATTGCCAGCCTTGTTGAGGCGGTCGCGCTCCTTCTTTGTTATAGGTTTGTCTGGGAACGACGTTGGTGCTGCGATAGGCGTGTCATTTTGTGTAGCTGAGTTGCCTTGCAGACGTTTCTGTCGCTTGGCGATCCGAGCTGCTTCGAACTTCTCATCCTCTTGCATTCTACGCTTGAGGGCATTAACTATGGGATTGTGGGTGAATTGTATTGTTGCCTGCGGTGCCGGAGACACATCATTGGGGGGCGTGGGCAAACGTGCTGTCGGACTAGCAGCGCTATCCGATGTCTCCCATGCCGTCTTTGAGATGTTCGGCACGGCAGCTTCTGTGCGTCGAGCTTCTCCATCAGCGACAGCGAGGTCAGCTAGATTTGGAGGAACAACGCCTTGTGCAGTGTTCCGACGACCTTGTGCCAGTGCGAATGCGTCTTCTATTACAGTGCGCATGCGCTCCTCTGCAGCGAGAGACACAAGGGAGACGAGGTCCACGAGGGGCGCTCCATTGTTGAGGAGACTGGTCGCTTGGAGTTCTACAATCGATTCTCCATTAGACCCACCCATCTCCCGACGTGACACATTTTGAACAGCACTGGGGATTTTGTCAAACAGCCCTTCCAAATCCAGTTTGATGCCGTGCTCGTAGACCTTCTTGGACATGCGTTGTCGCACGCCAGCAGCGAGAAGGAAAGGGTCTGTCAGTGGGTGCGAAGCTGCTTCGTTGTGTATGCGGGCAACGTTTGCATGCTTCTGCCGTAGCTCTTCCTCCTGTTGTTCCTTGGTTTTTGGTTGGTTGAGCGGTCCAGATCCTTGAAAGGCACCGTGACTAGCCTGCTGGGACCACTGATTGAAGCTGCCGTGCGGGGAAATGGTCGACGCAGAGCCCTGCGAGTTGAACGAATTGTACTGCAACAAGGCCTCTTCTTCGCGCTGCAGATCGATACCGGAGCCTGTGATGACGTCGGCAAGCGTGTTGGGGTTCGAGTCCTTGGCAGTGCTCTTCTCCAGCTCGTCGTCCTTCTGAGCCTTGCTGGCAGGGACCTTTGGCGGCAGCATGGCGCCCGGAAAGGGCGGCCGCGGGTCGCCTGCCATTTGCGGAGGCTGGTATGGCTGCGGCTGATGGAACGAAGGGGTCGAGGGCTGCGAAGCGGCGGGCGACTGGGGCAGGGAGAGGTACTGGTTTCCCGGCGGCGAGGTTGCGTAGGGCGAGGTGTGGGTCGAGTATTGCGGATTCGAGTTGGAGAAGGGCGAGTTGTACTGCGAGCTGTAGGGCGAGATGGGCTGGGGCGACAGACGCTGGCGCTTTGCGGGCGGGATGCCACCGCTGGTGGGGGACATGGCGCCTGGCGACTGCTGGTAGGGCTGCTGCGGCGAGAAGGGGCGCTGGTTTTGCATGGAGCCCTGCGTCTGCAGCGGCGGCATGCCGTGCATGTTCTGCTGGTACTGGTTGTAGTGCGGGTGGGCCATGGTGCCCGTTCCCTCGACTTCTAGCGGCGGCGCGGGCGGCGGTTCATCCACGGGCGCAGTGGGGGCGGCAGGTGGAGGCGGCGACTCGGGCAGGCGGCGGGCGACGTCGACGGAAGGTGCGCGTGGCGGGCAAGGGCAAGAGCGACTGCGTGGTTGATGGGGGAGCAGGAGCAGTCGCGACGAGGGAAGTCGCGGGCGCACGGACGCCGGCTAATCGTCGGCCGTCGCGAACAATCAGAGACACGCCCGCCGCCCGTTGCGACCTCACCTCACCCGCCTGCCTCTGCTGGAGACCGCTGTCTGACCGATGATATAGACTAGTCCTTGTGCCTGTACAGCTGGCTCTTCCGTGACCGCCTGGCATAGACACAGCCATGGCGACAAAGCGAAAGCTAGGCGCCATGGCGCCCGACGACGACGACCCCGTAGACCCTTCCGACGAGCTCATGTTCCTGTGTCTCGGCGGAGGCAACGAGGTCGGCCGCTCTTGCCATATCATACAGTACAAAGGCAAGACGGTTATGGTGCGTCGGACCACTACATGCGACGACCATGGCATTGCTGACCGAGTCTAGCTCGACGCTGGCATGCACCCCGCCCACGAAGGCCTCCAAGCCATGCCCTTCTATGATGACTTCGACCTAAGCACCGTAGATGTGCTGCTAATCTCACAGTAAGTAACATGCAGTCGTTCTAGTGTTTGGAGGATGGACGCGGCGCATCACTGCAGTCGGACATTGCGGATATCAGGCTTCATGTATACGAGAACCAATGGAATATATTTGCATCATACTGTTCGACTCGGTGATGTGCTTTATCCCGCTATCATCCACTCGCATGTACATAGCATTGATATCGACATTCGGCCACTGCTACAGACTGCTAACACCGCCAAGTTTCCACGTCGACCATGCCGCCTCATTACCCTATGTCCTGGCCAAGACGAACTTCAACGGCCGGGTCTTCATGACACACCCTACAAAAGCTATTTACAAATGGCTGATCTCAGACTCCGTCCGAGTCGGCAACATGTCCAGCTCGGCAGAGAACAAGATTCAAATGTACACCGAGCAAGACCACACAAACACATTTCCCATGATCGAAGCCATCGACTTCTATACTACACACACTATCTCCGGAATTCGAATAACGCCGTACCCGGCGGGCCACGTCTTGGGAGCGGCAATGTTCCAGATCGAAATTGCAGGCCTGAAGATACTCTTCACAGGTGACTACTCTAGAGAAGATGACCGGCATCTGGTGTCGGCTTCCATACCCAAAGATGTCAAGATCGATGTCTTGATCACGGAATCGACTTTTGGCATCTCGACGCATACCCCACGTGTCCAGCGGGAAGCCCAATTGATGAAGTCGATCACCGATATCCTTAACCGCGGTGGCCGCGCCCTCCTCCCCGTCTTCGCGCTTGGTCGTGCACAGGAGCTCCTCCTGATCTTAGATGAGTATTGGGCTAAGCACCCAGAATACCAGAAGATTCCGATATACTACAATTCCAGCTTGGCGCGAAAATGTATGGTCGTCTACCAAACATACGTCTCCGCCATGAACGACAACATCAAACGCCTCTTCCGCGAGCGTATGGCGGAAGCTGAAGCAGCAGGTGACGTGAGTAAAGGAGGACCTTGGGACTTCCGTTTCGTGCGCAGCTTGAAGTCACTTGAACGCTTTGACGATGTAGGCGGGTGCATCATGTTGGCTTCGCCGGGTATGATGCAGTCCGGTACCTCGCGCGAGCTACTCGAGAAGTGGGCTCCCGACCCTAGAAATGGCGTTGTTATCACCGGTTACTCCGTCGAGGGCACCATGGCTAAGGAAATCGTGAAGGAGCCAGAAGAGATTCCTTGCATCACCCAACGGGGTAATCAATCGCGTCGTCCTGGCCAGAACGAGAACGAGCAAAAGAAGATACCACGGCGTTGCACAGTCCAAGAATTCAGTTTTGCGGCGCATGTCGATGGCAAAGAGAACATGGAGTTTGTGGCAGAAGTCAACGCGCCCGTAGTTGTAAGTTTTCAACTCTTTTCCACCCTTTGGTTTATGGTGCTGCGGCAAATTGATACAGCGCTAACCATTCTTTTCCCATATAGATCCTAGTCCACGGCGAGAAAGGTAACATGAACCGTCTCAAATCCAAACTTCTCGGCTTCAACGCACACCGAAAAGACCCCGTTAAAATCTTTTCTCCTGGTAACTGCGAGGAACTCCGCATTCCCTTCAGAACGGATAAGATCGCCAAGGTTGTTGGTAAACTTGCATCCATCTCGCCACCTTTACCTCGCTTCAAGGCCGAGGATGGGGAAGACGGTGACGCAGAGGAGCAACCAAACTTAATCAGCGGTGTACTCATCCAGCATGAGACTGATTTCAAGCTCTCTTTCATGGCGCCCGAGGACTTGAAAGAATACGCTGGACTGACGACAACGACAATCGTGTGTCGGCAGCACATGAGGTTGTCGGCAGCGGGTGTGGACCTGATTCGGTGGGTACTCGAGGGCGCTTTCGGCGCTATAAAAGAAGAGGAAGTTACAGATGCAGCTGTCGAAGGAAAAGAGGTGAACATGAACGGAAACGGCGTCAATGAGGATGCAGACGAGGAGATCAGCAGGTCGAGTATTAAGTATATTGTCATGGATTGCGTGAGCGTTCTGTGCCAGCCTAGCGGACTTGTTGAGGTCGAGTGGGAGGGTAATGTGATCAACGATGGTATCGCGGATGCCGTGCTTGCTGCATTGTGCACAGTGGAAAGCTCGCCTGCGGCTGTGAAGCGTAAGTCATACTTCTTCTTTGCCCACCGTCAAACTTTATGCCACAAGTCAAAACGGACGCTAATACCTTGCAGAATCCTCTCGCCAACACTCTCATTCTCACGACGGCGACCTAAAAAACCACGATTCCCTCTCCCACCGCTTCAAAGACCCTCATCCCCACCGCACCGCCGATCCGTCCACCCGCCTCGACCGCCTCTTCCTGATCCTCGAAAATCAATTCGGCGCCGACGCAATCACACCCTTATCCCTCCCTCGTACATCGAAATTACTCCCACCACTCGTTCCCTTAGGCACTACCTCTCCTACCGAATCCACCAACGGCACACCCATGGAGATCACCGAGCCCTACTCCATCGCTGCAGCGCCCAGCGTCACGGGGCCGACATCTCCCGAGGACAAAGCCGAGCTACGACGCCTCCATAACCTAGGCATTCCGGTGCCAGGGATAGAAATCAAGTTTGACAAGTATGCGGCGCGAGTGTGGTTGGAGGACCTGGAGGTCGAGTGCGCAAACAAGACGCTCAAGGCGAGAATCAAGGCCGTGGTTGAGAGAGGGGTGGAGACGGTTAGTGGGCTATGGGCATAATGTGAGAGGGAAATGCTATGAGAACAATCGTTGTGACGGGGAAGATGTAGAGGTGTGGATATCGTCCATGTTGGTATAGTGGTGTGTTAGTGAGATTGATTGTCTGATTACGCGGGGTCGTATTAACATTGCAGGAGAATTTCATAACGTTTTCGTCATGGCTGGTGTAGCTTCCAGCCTCCTGCCTCATTTTCATATATGTATTCGTAGGCGGACCAATATTAAAGGCGTGTCACAATTTAATATATCTCACGAAGCATAGAAAAGTAGTACGGAGATCCACAATCATCGCCATTTGTTAGTCAGTGTGCTATTCTACATGTTTTATCAACCCGCAGACATAGTCAAGGACTTCCTTGTTACCATCGAAGAGCTGGAGAGGCTCAATGTCCTCAATACTCTTCACATCTCTAAGCAACCTAGCTCCTTTGCTCAGATCGCAGGCTATTGAGAGCAAACAAGGATAGGTAGAGATTGTCTTAGGCAAACTAACAGACTTGAACCAGAATGAAGAGCACAGTCGGGAAACAGACAAAGGCTACTTTTATCAGAGCCTATTCTTCCCCGTTGTGTTGCTGAAGCCACACCTTGTGGGGAGGTACGGTAGAGAGCACCTTTTTCTCATAGAGGCTGTTGTGGGGGAACGTGGGCATCGATGATTTCAGTCGTTTCGTGTTGGTAGATAGTAACATCGATGCTAGAACAATTAGAATCACAATGTAGTTACAAAATACGACAACGACTTACACCTTGCCGAATTTGTACCCCATCTTGAATAGGTGGCCGGCCTTGCGGAATTTGAACTTCCTCATGAACTCGGTCATCCAGACCATGTTATCGCCCTCCTCATGGGGAACGCTACAGTTAATGACCTTGACGACCCGAGCAGAACCATGTTTGAGGTACTCGCCCCGATTGATCCAATCGTAGCCGCCTTTAGCTGGATAGCTAGTGTTGACCATTTCGAGGAGGCGGTCAATGAGACATTTGGCAATGTTCTGGCGGATGAAGTCTGGGTGGACATAGCATTCAAGCTCGAAAGTGAAACGATACATGCTGCCCTTGTCGACAAACTCGTCTATGTATGCAATGCCGACAATGGATTCATTGACGTAGGTTTGAGGGCCTCGAGGGCGAGCACCACGGTAGACTGCAACGATATAAGGGAGTCCTTCATTAGTGATGGTGCGAATCCGGTCTACGATGTCTTTGACGCTTCGCCCCTTGAACTCCGGCACGCTAATCGTCTTCTCGACGTAGTGGTTGTAGAGATCCTAGAGACTAAGTTAGTATCAATCAAAAGCAAAAGTCATGCAGCGATAGCGCAATGAAATTGCTTATGCTGGGGTGCTTCAGGCTACTGGCGGCCTTCAAAACTCGCTCTAGGGCTACTTACTCGGATGCTATTAGCATCTGCTAGAACAACGGGCCTGAAGTAGACATTGCTGGTTGGAAGATAGCCTGCATCGCGCGACGGCTGTGCTTGTACCGGCCGTGCTCTGTTTCGCTTTTCCCAGCGCCTTCTCTCGCGCGCTTGGTTCTTTTCAGCAAGATCCCTCAAATACTGCGTTGCTGACTTCTCTGCACCCGGCTTGCAATTCTCTTCATCGTTAAGATCAAGTACTGATTTGGCCGGATGCTGAAGCGGATTGAGGAAATTGCCAGTGTTGTCCTTAGGGTATTCTTCCCAGAAAGGGCGATGTTCAGCAATATCAATGTCACTAAGCGGTGCGGGAGCTCGGCTCGGGAAAGCTTGCCAGAAAGACTGCGGAGCATCACCCTCAATTTGGGCTGGAATCCAGCTTCGAGGGGCTATCTCCTTGTTGATAGACTGTTGGGCAACAGTCTCGCCATCAATTAAGACGACACCTTCAACCTAAGCATTACGTTAGCCTAGTCTTGAGGAGATGAACATACAGCTAGGGGATTCATGCTTCTGTACTTTCGGGCTACGCTATAGCCATCACGGGCTAACAAATTGGATTGGAAGCGTTCAACGTACCTTGGCACCGAGATAATCGACCGTTTCGAGCAGATCAGTCAGGTTTTCGGTACAGCTTGTATCGTGGCCATTAATCCACTTCTCGATGCTTGCTCCGAAATGGCGATCGGTAAATGCATGGCGGGCCGACCAAGTCTCTGGCGGCGGGAGCCAATCCCCATTCCAGTCCATGAGCTTTTTCACATCGTAGTCTGGATCGCCATTGCTGTCCGACTTGCACTCGATGCCACCGTCATCCTCTTCATCCGATACTGGTCTCATATCGCGATTCTTGGGCCAAACGTGACGACCCTTGCGGACAGGCGAAGGCCAGCGGCCGTTGCGTCTCTTCTTCCGCTCTGGTGGAGGTTCAGGTTTCGGTTCATCGTACTCCCACACGACGCGCATTTGTCCTTTCTGCTCGAGTGGCGATGAAGGTGGTGAAGGTGGTGCCTTCGGTCGGTCGTTGACAGTCTTGCTAGAGGTACATCAGTCTGTAATCGGGAATCGTATTGCCTATCTTGGAGATCACAACAGTGTAGCCAGAGTTTATCACTTACACGCATGGCTGCGCTGGTCCCGCCTGAATGGGCCCCGCGTCTGACAGTTTCAGCGCCTCCATCTCAGGAGCGGGAGCCGCGATATCTTTAAGCACGGGAGGCATGTTGCCCTGCCTTTTGCGCCTATGAGGGGGGATATTGGCGGGGACTTTTGTCATGTTGTCTCGTTTTCCTTGTTGTTGAGAAGCTCCGCCAGGGTGCGATGAAGTGTCGTTGGCAGACTCAGAGGCTGCCAGGGTAGAAGGTGTGAGTAGGTGAAGGGAGGAAGGCGCTAAACGGGCAGGTGGGCCGACAGCCACAAGAGCACCGCCGCGTGTTTTGTCTGCTATTGTGTTGGAGTGATTGTTGGGTTTCTGCCACTTGCGGTCCTTGGGCTGGTTCTACGGTCTATTAGTAAGAAACAATGGCTACGCGCAACTTTGGCGCGAAGAGACGCCTGCTGTCTGGGCTCACATACCTTGGATGCATTGAACTCCTGCTCTTGTTGCCATGTTGGCTGGTCCATGGTACCAGAGTCGGACTGTTGTCCGAGCAGTTGAGTATTTTTGTGGAACTGAAGCGGGGGCTGCGCTTCGTAGATGGCCTCGCGAGCCACTCTTGCGAAGTGCGCCATGGCAGCTGCTTCCTTTTACCTACCTACTTAGAGTGGCACAGGTACGGCTGGAATGACGGCTCTGAGAAGCTATGGGCAGCGACCAATCTTGAATGTATACAAAAGTAGAAGAGGATAGGAAGGGGGAAGACTAGAGAAGAACAGGTGGGGGAGCAGGCCTGATATAGGCCTGGATGCTGCCTGCGCCACGGCTCTGAGGAAGGTGAGAGACATGGTTCGGGTGGCCGACTGCGGGTACGAGCCATACTTCAATCGTTCTCTCGCACGTGCCAGTGCCAGCGCCAGTGCCAGTGCCTGCAAACATGTCTGTTGATAGATACCCCTTAATTCAAGTGAGAGGTTCAAGCTTGCAGGCATACTCTCGTCGAACAGTGTCCTCGGCACGTAGTGTCCATGGCCACGACATCAACAACACACACATACACACATACCCGCCATCGAAGTACTAGCAGAAAGTACAGCATATAAAGACTCTTGCGCTGGCTATAATCAGCCAAACCCGCCCGAAGCGTCTGTAGTTCATATGGTGAATGTTGAATGTTGGTTGGTCTCATATCCGTGTATGGAAAGTTTAGCCGACACCAGAGAAATCGACTCGAGACTGGTCGGTTCTGCCTGGGAGTCGGTCAACACATCACCCAACGACGCCAGAATGTTGTCGATCCTGCGAAAAGCACGTTTGAAAGACAAGGAGATGAGGATATTGATGCTGTGGGCATCCCGGATCTTGCAATGCACAGATGCTGCTGCTGACTCGATGGCAGGGGACTGGACAATGCAGGAAAGACGACCATAGTCAAGAAGATTATGAACGAGGACGTCAACAGTGTCAGTCCAACGCTGGGATTCATCATCAAGACAATCGACTACGAGGGGTAAGAGTGCACGGGAGACGGCTGAGACAGACACTGACGGGACGAAGCTACAAACTGAACATATGTAATGGACCTGCAAGCCACTTGACGCCGGGGTGCTGATGTTGCAGGGGACGTGGGCGGCCAGAAGACGCTGCGGACGTACTGGAAGAACTACTTCGAGAAGACAGACACGCTCATCTGGGTCGTGGACGCCACAGACCGTGGGCGGATCGACGACTGCCGGCACGAGCTGGAGGGGCTGCTGCTCGAGGAGGTTCGTCACGGCAGCAGGGAGTGTGGCATTCTTGGCTGACACACGCAGCGGCTGATGGGGGCAAGCCTGCTCGTGTTCAAGAACAAGAGCGACGTGGCGGGCGCCATGAGCGAGGACGAGGTTCGCCAGGTACGTCGAGTGTGGCAGCGAGGTGCGGTTGGCAGGCCAATGACACTGACGCGGAGCAGGGACTGCGGCTCGACGCCATCAAGACGCACAAATGGACCATCATGGCGTGCAGCGCTATGACGGGCTCGAAGCTGCACGAGGGGCTGCAGTGGGTGGTGCAGGACGCGAAGAGCAGGCTATTTCTGTATTGATGCAAGGGGGCAGCCCGCTGGTGGATGAAAAGTGGGCGCCGCGGCGGGTTGCAAGCGCGGCGGCGAAACACGCCGCAGCAAAACAAACAACATTCACTCTCACGTCCCCAATTGCCCACGCTGGCCCCGGTGCAGGTGCAGGTGCAGGTGCAGTCCAGTCCACTCCAGTGCAGTGCAGTCGCTCGCTCGCTTCGTTTCTCCAGCCCGCCCACGATCTGCGTTTCATCCACGACCAGGGTGGCCGCCGAACCGAGCGCCCGTGTAACTCTGCGTCCGTGTGTCTAGCTTCCATCCACTCTCAAGCACTCCACGAGCCTCACCCACGCCTTGGGCGCACATTGCAATTGGTGTTCCGTCATGTCGACTTCGGACGAGGTCGATCCTCGCCAGTTCCTCGAGCGCATGCGCACCCTGTCAGAGCAGCGGGACCAGCAGGACGCCGAGAGGGTCAAGAAACTCGAGGAAGAGC
The DNA here is from genome assembly GCA_019828545.1 of Paracamarosporium sp. OC-R06-R3. Taxonomy (NCBI): domain Eukaryota; kingdom Fungi; phylum Ascomycota; class Dothideomycetes; order Pleosporales; family Didymosphaeriaceae; genus Paracamarosporium; species Paracamarosporium sp. OC-R06-R3. Next base: position 19,551 of record JACVRA010000529.1, on the reverse strand, counting down.
TGATCCAGGGCCGCAGCGAGCGCCTCGCCCGCAGAGCAGGTATGCCTCCACCGCCCCATGCCCCCTTGCCTGTCGTTTGGCCTGACCAAAGCACCAGAACGAGCCCGCTCTCTGTCCCCCGACAAGCCCACCACGCCCCAGTCACTCCGCGCCGTCGCCCAAGACAGCCTCGCCGACACGCCTACGCCACACATGGAGCCGCCGTCGCTGGAGAGCTCGCGCGAGGACTCTCTGCACCAGCTGACGGGCTCGCCGGCCCAGCTCCTCGAGGATACCGAACCGAAGAAACCCGTCCCAAGCGCCGCCGCCTTGGGCCGCTCCGGCACACTCTCGTGGCAGCAACGAAGGCCGCAATCTGCCAGCATACGGAGGCCTCTCTCGGTCGCATCGAGCTCTGCGGACAAAGTGGCGGCCAGCTCCCCACGCACCTCTGAGCCGCCTTCCCCAGAGCGACCCGCCTCGCGCACGCAGATAGCGCAATCGCTAGGTGCCAAAGACCCGTCTTGGTTCAGGCAAACGCCAGATCGGGGGGTCGGCTCTGCGGCGTACAGGAAGAACCAGGAGGACGACGTCTCCGAGGTGGGCTCTATATCAGGGAAGATGCAGCTTCCCGGCATGTCGCGTGAACCGGCAGCGGAGCCTGAAGCCAAATCTCCACCGTTGGAGGGCGCTCGTTCAAGTATCCGCAACAGTACTCCTCTTGGCAACCGCAACTCTGCCACTGCATCGCTATCCGGCGTAGATGATGAGTCCACCACGAAGACCAAGACGCCGCTGCCTGTGCTAGACGCACAGAAGTTTGCGCCTCCGTCAGAGAGCGGATCGTCTGTAGACGGAGGCGATCGTGCGTCGATGCGAGGTCTTGCAATGTCGCCGACCCAAGGACGGATATCTCCCGAGCGCCCTGTGTCTCCCACCAAAGGCATGGGTGGCTTTGTCCAGAGTGCAATATTGAAGCGTAGCGACAGTGTGAGCAAGAGATGGAGCGCTCAAGCTCCGCAGAGTTTAAGCAGACAGAATTCTACCTTGAGTAACAGAGGAAGCACCTACAGCACGCTGTCTAGGTCGGATGCACGACCAAGCACCTTGAGTCGGGATAACTCAATAGAGCCTTTGTCTCGACCAGCATCTAGCTCTAGTAACATGACCATCACCAAGGATTCCGCAGAGAGCGCGCAGAAACCGGAGTTTGCTAAGCCTGCGTTGCCTCGCCACAGCCGTAGCAAGTCTGTCGCATCCACGTTCAGCGAAGGTCGTCCGCCGTACGATGAAACGTCACCCCCAAGCCCATCGAAGCGCTGGAGTCCCACAAAGTCAAGTTGGTTGGAAAGCGCGCTAAATAAGCCAGAGTCGCCGAAGCTTCAACAACCACCTCCGCAACAACCGGCGTGGATGAGTGAGATTAGCCGTATTAAGCAGCAGCGCGGAAGTGTAGATTTGGGCAAAGTAAGCCCGTTGCAGAGCCCACCGGCCGATTCTTCAGCAGCTTCTGGCAGGTCCTCACCGATCAAAGAAGTTCAACTAAGGCCTGTAAGCTTGCGTAGCAGATCCGAATCTCCCAGGAAAGAAGAATCGCCTGCCATTGAGAAACCCATAAAGCAATTGCAAGGTTTGCGTGGGAAGCCTGAGTCGCCGAAGAAGGAGGAGGAGTCGGATGTGATCGAAGAGGCAAAACCCGTGCAATCATTCCCAAAGCCAAAACCCACAGTAGCTGCTAAGCCATCGACGCACGCGAGCGATGGTGCAGATGCAACGGACGCATCCAAGCCTCCAAGTGAAGAGTCTGAGACGCCCAAAAGCCCGCCTGTCACGGCAAGCTCGAAACCCACGATTTCCTCTTCTCGCTTTACCAAAGACCCTGCTCTTTCATCTCCTGCAACAAAACCTAAACCGGATACCCCACCCAAGAAAGACTTTCGTGCAACCTTGAGATCACGCCAGCCCGTTACTAGTACTGCAAAAAAGGAAGAGGTTAACGAACTACAGAATGTTTTTGGCAAGTTGCGACGAACAGAGACGAAGAACTATGTTGCTCCCGACACGTTCAAGAACAACATTGTTCAAGGAAAGAATGCTCTGAATGTCACAGGTGGTCCAAAACCTTCGGTTCGTAGAGATGAATTCCGGGATAGTCTGGTGTCACAGAAGGCTGCTATGTTAGCGAAGGCTCAAGAGACAGGGTCTGCGGCTCACAAAAGGACTGAGAGCTCCGCCTCCGCGAAAGACACTCCACCGCCTGAAGCCATAGCAGCTCGGAAGAATCTAGGAAGATCAGACAGCATTTCCAAACCTCCGCCATCGAGAGAGACGGGTGCAACACCAGAAGCAATCGCGCGGAGAAAGAGTCTTCGTACAAGTAAACCGATAATTGTTGACAAACCGAGCCAACCAGCTGCACCGTTTGTACCGAAGGAGGTATCCTCGATGAAGTCCAGCAAACTTGCGGATCGATTTAACCCAGCCTTGGCAAATATGTTGGCGAGAGGCCCACCCCCTATGGCCGGAACTGGTGGTACTGCCAAGGAAGACGTAGGAGAGACTCCGGCCAAACCATCCCAAGAGAAGTCTGGCCCAGCTCCAGAGTTGACCCACATGACTAAGGGGAGAGCTCGAGGGCCAAAGAGACGAGCACCAGGTGCTAAACAAACTGCGGCAAGGCCAAATGATACCCCGCAAAATGTGGTTATAGATAAGGTAGCTCCCGTTGCCAAGATTCCGTTGGTCAAGACTGAACATGTATTGCCAAGCTCTGTGCCTATGGAGAGTAAAAAAGGCACAGACGATGACCTAGTGACACGAACACCCACGAGGAATTCACTGAAGGATAAGCCAGTCACTCCAGCGAAATCCCCGGACCTATCCAAGAGGCTGTCAAAGTCGCCAACCCCGGAGCCGCCGAAGAAGCCCACATCTTTGGAGCTCAAACGCGAAGTTCTCTCGGAGGCTCAAGTCACTCCACAGAAATCCTCTTTTCCAGCAGCTACGCAATCTCCTAAGTCTGTACCATCGCCATTGTACTCTTCCGTCAAGCCTGTACAAGCCATCCAGTCACGGCCATTACCAACACCCCCATCCAAGCCGGAAGGCCAGGCTTTGAAGGAAATTGCTCCACCCAACACGGATAGCGCGAGGAAAGAAGACCGATCGCCGGACAAGCCGTCATTTTCCGTGAAAAATGCTACAGCTCTTTGGGGTAGTCAACCCACATCGTCATCGCCGGTCACAAGCAAACCGAAGTCGCCGATCAAGCTTCCAACGAGAGCAGATGAACGGGCAGCCATGGAAAGTGCCGGTTTGGGAGGTTCTAATGAAGCGCCTGAGCAATTGCAGCCGAAGCCTCTCACACCAAAGCCAAAGCCCGCAGGTCTCGGTTTGGGTAGTCTTGGAAGCATAGGTGGTCTAGTTGCAGCACGGTCAAGAGAGTCAACTCCCCCAAAGCCCTACTCCGCAAAGGTTTCGCCTATATCGCCCCCTGTGTTGAGCAACAGACCTCAATCAGAGCCATTTAAGGGCTCTCCTACACCTGAGAAGCCTGCTGGTGTCTTTACAGAGTTCTTTGACGAAGCACCGGTCACCACAGGGGAGCTGTCTGAGCACATCGATACGGTCCGTATTTTGAAGTCTCCACCGTACGACTTGACCCCTAATGGAAAAATCAGGACTATCAGAAAGCAAATCCATGAAGTAACAGGGGATGGAAAGCTGATACCTATTCACGCACATGATGAGCATATCCTATTCCAGGACTCCATGTACCTGTGCACTCACACTTACGGCAATCTCAACGGCTCCAAGGCCACCGAGGTCTATCTTTGGGCAGGCAATGGGGTGGCCGAACCCACCCTTGAGGATGTTCAACTTTTCGCAAAGAACTACACGAAGCAGAACCAAGGGAAATTGGTGCCGATACGACAAGGAAAGGAAACACCAAACTTTCTCGACGCACTTGGGGGCATCATCATCACGCGACGTGGAACATTTCCACCTACCAAAGAATATATGCTGTGTGGACGTCGACATCTAGGTCGTCTAGTGTTCGACGAAATTGATTTCTCTCTGAAAAGCCTTTGCTCGGGATACACATACATCATCTCCACGTCACGTGGCAAGGTGTATCTGTGGAAAGGCCGGGGTTGTTGCGCAGAGGAACTGGCAGGTGCACGTTTGATGGGCATGGACTTGGCACCAGGAGGGGACTTCCTGGAGATCGACGAAGGCGCGGAACCAGACGAGATGTTCCAGGTATTCCCTCCAAGTGTTGGCAAAGGGCCTGCTATTCCCCGATCAGCGGACCACTGGCGTTACAAAGCCACCTCAGAGCGATACCAAACACGGCTTTTCAAGGTCGAGCAACAGCAGTCATCGGGATGGGGGAGCCTCCAGGTGAGCTCTTACCTTCCAGCCATGCTGCGCCGGCCGTCGTGGCAGTTTAACAGAGGAATGTCCACTGAACGGGAACAGACGCCAAGTCCGCCCAAGTCTCCGCTTCCCCCGGGGATGAGTACTAAGATCGTGGAGATTATGCCGTTTTGCCAGCGGGATTTGGAACCTGAATACATCTATGTCTTAGATGCGTATTTCGAGATGTACATGTAAGCCATCCCGAGATCTCGTTATTTACTTAAACTAACAAATCTTAGTATCGTTGGCTCCCTCTCACGTTCGCAACACCACGCTTTCTCTACAGCGCTCATGTTTGCGCAAGAATACGTCATCTTAGCAGTTACGGAAGAAGACCGACCGATCAAACCTCCTACAACAATCATACTTGAAGGTGTACCACGAGACATGAAAGCAGTGTTTCGGCACTGGGATGACTCAATTGTACCCGCTGCGGGACTTATGAATGGTAAGCTTGGTCGCGGCAAGAGCCTCAGGATCGTGAGCATGGAGAAAGCGATTGAGGCCACGCGGCAACGATGAGACTTCTGCATTTATTCGATTGGCGTTTTGGATAATGGCGTGGTGATGTGGGATCGATTTTCACGACTTACACATGCTAGTTACGTTGATGATAGACTTGCGGGGTGCTTGTAGGCGGGTGCTATACTTCTTACTTGTAAAATGGGCTCAGCTACGGTGTCTCTTCTGTGTATATATTACATGGGTGGCTTATTGTAGGAGGCGGGCAGGCCGCGCAGTAGATTCCGGGCCTAGGCTCAATGCTCATCTTTCGTGAAACAAGACACTAAGACGAGAGCCAAAATGCAATATTCAAAAAGGTGGCTACTTCATTTTATCAAAACAGAGGCGACGCATATAAGATAGTTCAATACGATCAACAATGCATAATTTAAGTTGCATGTTCTCACGCTCATTAACCCATCACAGTCAAGCTTCTTCCTCATCAGGCCAACTTCATCGCCTTCCGAGCAACACCCAAAGAGGCAAAGCCCATCAGCTTTCAACAACTCAACTCTTCTTGCCTACTTAGGCTACGATGCAACACTCCGTTTTCTCCACTCAAAATTCGAGTCACTTCTTTCGAAGCGATATCCATTTGCCTAATAGCAGGCCGCGACGCATGTCATTGCGCTTCGACCGCGAAAATTCGGTTCGACGCATACCAAAAACCTTTGCTGCCGGCAGTGTTTGCTCATGAAGTCTGTACGGTGGACATACAAATGCAACGAAGTATTCGAAGAAGCAGCGAGCCACTTGAATAGGGTGGGATCCAGCAAATGTTATATATGTACGTATATAGCTGCAAACGAACAGTTTCACACTCAAGTTACAGCTGTGAACGCATCCTCATCAGGTAGCAACATGGCTGCTATCGGGATTTCAGATCACATGGGTGAGGATACTCTAACATAAACTGTATCATTGTGCATAACGCGCTGGCACTTGTATAAAATCCCTAACTTATTCCCATCTTGTGTGACAAGATGAGCAGCTTCCATATAAGTGATATGCCTCCACGGCCTAATAGCAACAGCCCCCTCCATACGACATCCTCAAGATGGCCCGCTCCGGTCCCGTACCCTTCAGCAAGATAGAGATCGTGTCATCTACTATCGCTATTTTCTTTGGCTGTGTCGATGTCGGTCTGCGAATTTGGGTGCGAAGTATCAAGAAGATGAACGTTACTTTGAGCGATTACACTACCGTTGGTGCTTTTGTAAGTTCGACTAGGAACACGTTAATACCTCTCGGAAACATTATTCTGATTTCAACGGGTATGCCACCGTGCTTACCCGATTTGCGCTCAAGACACAAGGCATAACAGCACCCTTCCGTTACTTCCATAACAAGAGTCGCTAAAATCACAAACGACCGTCTACTATTAGACGATTCGCTCGTAAGAAGACCACCTCGTCATCGCCCCACAATATGCCTTGCGAAGCGCACAGCTTGTGTTCGCCAACGAAGTCGTATTCGCAGCAGCTATCAGCCTCGTCAAGATATTCATTTCTTTGGGCTATTTTAAACTCTTTTATATGATCATCTAGGTCAAAAGATACGTATAGTTGATGATTGCGGTGGTATGCTGGTATTTACATTGAACACTGCCAGATTATTAACCATGCTCCCCCGTTGAAGCAAATTACAACCCTAACGTAAACCATGTGTGTCTTGTTCTGAGAGTGTTTGGTGCTTCCCTCTCTACGGCAACAAATGTTGTTGTGGACGTCGTATTGGTCGCCATTCTGATGTGCGTGCTATGGACGCCCAGGATCAATATGTCCAAAAAGGTAGGAGTCGGTCTGATGGTCGGACTAGGCCACTTACATTTAAAGACTAAGAACTCTTCTCCTACGCGCGCATGTCAGTTATGGTCTATTGATGGTGCTGGAGGATCGCCGTCGTTACTGGTCTCAGAGTCCGCTCGTATCAAACGGAAACAATGTCGTGTAATCATCAGCTAGCACTGTTCTGCTCATTTGAACTGCATCTCAGCCTGGTTGCATCGTGCTTAACTCTCATTGGACCAGCGCTCACCAAAATAGGAGCTTCGTTACTTAGAATGTGTTCTAGTAGGGTTAATTCATAGCCCAGTAAGCATATAGAAGCCGAATGTGCAGGACGTGGAAGCTATCCATCAAATAAAGAATGAATTATAGGTTAATGTGTTGCAAAAGGATAGGTAGGTGTGTATTCTAATAGTACACCTCAGAAGTCCTACCAAAGTTTTCATAACACTTTCCTCACATGTTGCTTTCCTATTATTTTTAAAAAAAAAACTTCAACATGTACTCTAGTCTTTCTTCGTTAGATTGATTATGTTAGTAATCATATACAATCTGTTTAAGTAAAAATAAGTTTACCCATTCCTCTTTGAGTGCCAATTCACGTCGTAGACCGTCAGCTAAGCAAGCTCTATATCTCCACAAAACCGACCCCACTAAGACCTATATTATCCATAGAATTTCCACAGTACACATCCACGGTGCCTCCAAAAGCTCGGTGTACCTGTCCCCACTGCAAACTGCAGATCTGAAACCCCACCTGTGGCAAGAAGCGACCCGGCTCCATATCATCAACGCATGACAGCCCAGCATCATGCGCTGCGCGGCAGATTAATTGTTTGGGGTGGGGACACAAAGGTACTCATAAACGGTCAGACGTGTTAGAGCGTTTACAAAACAGGACAGAGTTTAATAACATGTCGATGGTCCCGTCAGCAAGGTTTACCTGTGCGGGATTCGAAAGCGAACACCATAATTAAAAACGAACAAACTACAATTAGAGTGGTCGTGAGTGAAAGGTGGGCCACCTTAACATGACGTGCTATCGAGCATGTATCTCTTATGCCGCTGTGCTTGCGACAATGCATACGAGAAGACTATATCGCCTGAATGTCAACAGCCATGCGCCTGAAAGCTTATGGTACTGGGGTACCCATTCGATTTGTGCCTGACTGCGTAAGGAACTATACTATTTTGAATAGGATAAGGCTGCTTCGGCCAGTCCCACACAAGCTAGGAAATCGCGATGTGGTCAGAAGCTGACGTTGGAAGGTGAGATGAAGCAACAAGACGCCATTATTCGGGGTATTTCCTAGCCTATCTACCCTGAAGCAAACACCGCGCAACGCTAAAGCACAACAAAGAAAGCAAGGAAATATCAGAGACCGATACGTGGATCTCCTCTGTACGGAGTCACCTCGACCTTGTCATATCGTTCATTCTTCCAACGATCCAGCTCATGTCTAATGAGTGTAAGAAGTAGATAGTGCAACGAGGGTGTAATATAAACAGATTTTGAGCCACCACCGGACAATGGGCCGTTCAAGAATTAGCCGATCACCGGGCCATGACCAGCCTGAAAGCTGGATGAAGGTATCATCAGGGACACGTTGTGTCAACCTGCAGATACGAATATATATCTCTGTATTGCACTTGCCCTTACGGTGAACGTGGACTGTTCGCCATCTCCGCGTCGACGTACCTCGGCCATGTGTTCGTGAAAACAAGGTATTTGATGCTCTCGAATGCCGGGTCAAAGACTTCCTCAGTAAACTGACTGGGTACAAGGCTTTTCGTGCTCGAGGTACTCGACACACTCGCTCCGCTCGTGCTTGAGTCGATACTGGCAGGACGATCTAATGTGTTTTCCCACGGACATACTACGTTCTCCCTTTCAATCGGCGACATTGGATCTGTGGGACTAGTGCTTCGCTTTGGCATGTACGGATCGTACTCCATGCCTTCGAATTGCACTTGAAGCTTCTTGAAGATCTTGTACTCAATGTTGATAGGCGTTTCTGCAGTAAATGGGTTTACGAGGGTAAAGAAGATGAGAGAAGCTTCCGTGTGCATCTGACGCCTTTGTGCGGTTGTTACGGTGCGTAGAGATGACCATTTCTTCTTGAAATTACGTACTTCGCGAAGAAATATGGTGTTCTCAGCAGTGAACTCGCGCGATGCCGTCCATTCAATGAGCGATTCAATGTTATGTTCGATGCTGAACTCTAGGGCTTGCATGCTAGCCTTGGGCTTGAGCTCTCTGCTTAGTATAGAGTGTGGAGATTTCTCGGAAGTATTTGAAGGAGTGGAAGTGAGCGAGTCGGTGTCGGTCGATGCAGAGAGAGATGCTCGCTGTGCGGTCCGAGTTTTGGCGGCGTCCCGTAACGGTATTAAGATGAGTACCTGCTGACATACGACCAGGGAGGGAATGAACCTGCATCAGAACATATGTTAGCGATACACTTTACTGCATAGCCGCCGGGTCACAAAAAGCAACAAGAGAACATTTGCCACGGGCCGAGCCTGCAATTGCGCTTGTCTGCAACCGTTACACACGAACAATGCTACAGATCGCAAACGACCCCAAAAGTAAAAATATCACGGAATTAGACGGAGCCGGCGCAAGGTGAACACTTACCAGCCTGCTGCAGGGAAAAAGTTATTTATGGTCTTCATCCCTGGGATCTCTCCGTGAGTGAAGGCGATCCACAAGGGAGTGCCGGGTAATCTGAACCAATTGTTAGCTCATGCAGGTGCAAGAATAGAGTTCTACCTACCCCGCGAATATTGCGAGCCTTGTCTGCCACGCCCAATAGTGCACATCGTTCACATTTCGGATCTTCCACAGAATCCAAGGGCCTACGATCGCAGTCCAGAATAGCTGAACAAAAATAGATGGAACCCTAGAGCAGTTAGCTACCAAAACGGTCACTGTTCTGTTGTGGAGCCTCACCATTCGGCTCCTCTGCGACATTCTCGCGGGCCTACAATGGGTCCGAAAGTACCATACGTAGCATGGAAGCGTCTCGAGCCGAAGAAGAGGGCAATTGCGGGAAACAACTGTCGCAGTTAGTGACACAGCAAGGTAGAATTTGCAGGTCCACGTTAAAATCCTGGAAACGGTATCGCTGTCGGTGTTTCTGCAAGGTCAAGACAGGTGCCAAACCATTGTCCTAATGCTTTACTGTGAGGAGCTGTGAGAGCCACGTACCGAGATAATCAGTCCAACAATCGTGCCTACATAGACCTTGGCTGCAGCATCAAGGCCAAGCCAAGCTTCAAAAAACCCTTTTGGTGTCCAGGAGAGTCGCTTTTTGCGTGCACCTGCTAGGAAGTCTGTCTTCATCCGACGCTGGCTCTCGTAGGCCTTGAGGACTCTTGCATTGCAGGCTATATATAATCAGATGTGAGATGCGAGTTTGGACAGGATACCTACCTTGAAAGACGGCCATTCCTAATGGGAGGAATATGGACATAACCCAAAATTCTGCCGAACAAGGCCATCGACCGTTCAGTGGATAGACCAGCATCACCAAGACTAGGTAGACATGAAGCATTGACACGGACGTAAAGACAATTTCGAGACCCCGAAGCCGGACACAGAATACCGAGCGTTGGCGATAGAGAAGGAAGAATTCGACAGCGAGAATGACGGTGTAGACAATGGCGGCCACGATGTAGATGATTCCGGGAGTATCAAAGTTTGAATCACCTCCGTCGAGAGTTCGCGGAACCAGAAGGGGGGCCATCGTGAGCATGCTAAGGTGCCCCAGGCAGAATCGAAAGAAGAAAGTTAAGGTGTCGACATGCAGGCTCGGCGCTCTTGATAAAGAGATGGAAACGTGGGGAAACACTAGGAGAAGAACACCAGCACAGGGAAGTACCGAGACAGCGGAAGTACGGTGAACAAGCTCGTCATATGAACCACTGTAAGGTGGATGCTTGTTGAGTGAGCGGCTCGATGTGTGAAGTTGATGGGGCCAGCCGTCTGAATGCACGCATGGAGGGAAGTAGGTCGGTAAAGAGGGCAAAGCAGACAAGTATAGCAACAGCATGGGCGGCAAGGGAGCATTCGGCTGCTGCCGAGCAGATGCGTCGCTTGTGTCACATGGTCGGGAGGTCAGGAAGGGCGCTGGACGCGTGAAGGGGGGAGCGCGCACGGCGAGGACGTGTCACAGAGAACGCCACGGGGCCACCAGCTGCTACGCTGCCATCCCAATATCGGGTGCAGATATGCAGGTGCAAAGGGATGGCCCATTGAAGCGTTGGCTTGGAGCGAGAGTATGTTTTGGGAGGATGCGTCGAAGGAGAGTGGGGTGGCTGTCCGCCATGTGGCCGGTGCTCTTTTCGGCTGATGTGCCATGTGAGGCAGATGGAGTTTCGCGCATCAGAGCCCCCAGCCCCAAGCCCCCACTGCACGAACACCTCCGATGGCAGCATGGCAAACGCCAATGGCCCGGCCTGGATGAAGCGGGATGCTCTGGCGTCTGCTCGATGCCAAATGCTGCTCCTGCTGCATGCCGCTGCTGCCGGCTTCTCCCCACCACATCCCCTCGGCACGCCTCACAGCACTGCCCAGGTCCCGCGGTCCTGCGCTGTGTGAATGCTAGGCCATGATCCAAGTTCGGCGAGGATGAGGATGCCATGGGCTCGTTTCAGCGCCGATGAGTTGCCCACCCACTCTTTTTCTGGATCGACATGTTCATGCAGTTTCCTCTTCTTCGCCAACAAGTCACACCAGGCTGTTGGGACGTCCTCATGCTCGCATTACTCACTGCTGCTGTCACTTACATCAATGGTTTCAAGTCGGACCTTCTAGAAGACTTAGGGCTAGGTTCCATATGTTGGACAGGGCTGTTGCCACGTACCTGAAAGCCTCGTTTATGCGGATAATATAACCCATTTTGTCCCTGACCACTACCCCAGACTCCAATATCGGTAGCGCGCCATTCCTGGAAAGAAGTTAGAGGAGCTAGAGGAGCAGCTCGTGTGCCGTAATCATGTGAGACATGCAGTCCTAAGTGGCTGTAACATGAGGCCAGAGCTACCGCTTCCTTCCGGTATACGACCTGTTCTTTCAACAGAGCCGTGCTGGTAAAGTTTACACCCCAGCCGCGCAGCGTACATAGCTGCGCTATCGCTTCCTCAGATGCAGCGAGCATCCGGCGTGGGCAACCTGTGTCACATTGACCACGCCGCTTTTTCCTCCACTTCGTGCAGCATTGACTCTACTAAAGGGATCCGATCAATGGCCCTTCAATACCCAGTGAAAACCAGACCAGCGGAAGTAACCCCACACATGGTGTTAACGGCCCGTTAAGGTACCCTCCATTAGCAATCATGCGTTGCGAGGCCGGGATTGCTGGCCACAAGATCTCTGGCAGGGCCATAGTGAAAAGCAGACGCTCAGGCAAATGCCAATGTCATTGAGGTTGAGAGATGCTAAAACTGTCAAAGATTACGACGGGGCATTGCCCTCGGGTGGTCGATCAAACAATGTCATGCTGTGGGATCAGAGGCCGTTGGCGGCTCAAGCGCGCGCATGTGCCCTTCCTACTACCCAGGCTACACAATCATTTTCACGGAGCGTCTCAAAATATAATACTATACTACTCATTACTTAAGAAGTTAATTTATCAAGCACACTATCCTAGCCGAAGATTACCTAGACTCTGCTTTGTCGATACGCCACTTTATGGGTTGTTCTTTCTGTCTACCATCAGAGAAACGAATGTGCCCGAGGTGGGCATATCGAATCAACGTTGAATACATTCTAAGACGTTGGTCAAGGTGTTTTTGTCCGACAATGGTCTGGCCATGCAGTGATTTTTTGTTGATGATGAGGCTGAGCGTAAAGAGGCTGCAGATAGCTCGAATTCCATACATAAAAAAAAAAGAGAAGAGCAAGGGAAAAAGTAAAGAACAGACAAACAGCACATTGACGCAAAATATAACAAAGCGCGATATATCTACGTAAAGATGGTGTCCAACAATAGGCCTTTCCTGCAGACTCATCACGAGGACAGTCTGGAGACTTATTGTGGCTTGTGCCACCCCGTGATACAGGCCATAATACGGTGCCTAATAATTATGCTTTTAGGATTATGCAGGAAGCCATTTAGCAAAGGGTTAATATCCCATCTAGAACTGAACATAACTTAAAAGCAATACGTTAAGTACAAGCGACCTAGGACTTCTCGACTCGCTTGCTAACGACACTAAACAAGAAGTAGAAAGGACAACAGTAATGCGAGGTAGCAGTCTGCATCGTCCAGGTCGATTGTGAAGCCGCGAACCAGCCATGTGGCACTTCATCTTTGTTTTTACGCCTAGTTCTACCGCCACGAGGCCGCCACGTCGGCTTACTCAGAGGTCGAGCCCAACGACCGGCCTGAGCGCAGCGTGCGTCCAAGAGACTCATCCTTCTTTGAGCTCCGCTGTACATTGGAGGCATCCTCAAGCTCCTTGATCATCCGCGGCTGTACGTTCGGTGGCGCGTCAGAACTGAATGTCTTTTCTTGGCTGACGGGCTGATAGTTGAAAGATGCATGGCGTTTAGTGGCCGAAGGTGTACGTGAGTCCGGGCGCCGCATGATGCTGTTTGAGTGGCTTGCGCTTGCGATGCTCGAGAGGCGGCGATTGGACCTTGCGGACTGGACCTCAGTCTCAAAGCGTATGCGTTTAGGAGATTGAGGGTTGTTGCGATGGCTAGGCTGCTCGTCACCGCGTAAAGAGCGCTTACGCTTGCGCTCTGGCGAGCGTGGAGAGTGTGCCATATTAATTTCCGGGCCAGGGTGCTCAAATCCTTGGTCATGCGCAGTGTAGTTCACGAGTTGCCATGGTTGAAGATTCGTGTCGGGTTGGTAGGACTGAGTCCGGAGGTATCCCAGGTGCGGAACGGGGGAGCGTCTGTGCTGTAACTCATCTAGATAGTGTTCTGGGTATCCACGCTGTGCATAGCTGTCTTTCAAATAACGCTGGTCGATGTTTTGCTGCGAGTTCTCGTACTGCAGCTGGTTGGCGAAATATTGATCATTGTACTGTTGGTACTCCTTGTCAAAATGCCTGCGCTTGGGCGATGGCCCAGGCTGGTGCCGGTCGTCTCTGCCGTCCTCAGGCTCGTCACGGTAGTTTGGTTGCTTTCCAATGTTACGCTTGCTTCGACGCGTACCACGCGCAGGCCTGATGTCGGCGTCCTCGACGTCGCTCTCATCGTCATCCAGGTCCCAAGGATCCTTCCCGGACTGAACGATACTATATCCCTCAAAGTCAACATCTTCTTCGGGTTGTTTAGGCGCCATACGTCTCACGCGACAGTTCAAGGACTTTTGCTTCAATACTCTCTTAGCCCGCTCGACCCTTTCACGGACCTCGGTATCGAACGATGAATTGCTATTGAAGGTATACATTTCGGCGACCTTCTTGCCGTTGCCCTTTGCCCTGCCCCTGGCCTTGGTAAGCTTCTTGAATTTCCCCTCTTGAATGTGAGCCTCAGCAAACATGCCCAGATCACCACGATGAACGCTAAGTTGCATAGGACCAAGACCGTTGTTAGCAAATTGTTGTAGTTGGGCAGGCGGTCGATTGTGCTCCATGAGCAGCATCATGTGGTAGCTCAGTGTGTATTTAAAAGGATATGCTGCGTCCCAGACTTTCCCTAGATAATCCTCACGGACCGGATAGCCTGAAAATTCCTCCATTCGACGTACACCTAACCTATCGCCTCGTTGACGAGAAACGTTGCCTTCTGGCTTTGCTCGGGCGAACCGAATGAAGGTTTCGGCAAGTTGGCCCGACTGAATCTGCTTGTCTTTGAAAGCGGCAGCAAAAATCCCTTTGGGTTCGTTCTGGAGGTGTGCGCGGAAATCAACCACAACTTTAGCTTTACGACAAATGTACTCGAAATCCAGGAAACGCTCTATGCAGTACAAGTGCACAAAGCCGCAGCAGGCCGCAAATGGATCATATTCATCATCGCTACGCTCATCGAAAGCGACACGATACCATCCATGTTTGATAGTAGCATTCAAATTGGCCTCGCGATTCGGGCACTCGGCGAAACGACACTTGTCGGCATTATGTGTGTACCGGCGTCCGGAGTCACCGGGAGCAACTTGGATTCTAAGTTTCAATGTATTGCGGTTATATGGATAGTTCATAATGAAGTCCCAAATCTTGTCAGCAGGCATTTCACGGTCGTCCAGCTCGTAGATCGCGATCTCACCATTGACACCATCCCCCAACGAGGAATCCCGGTATTTATGTACGTATCGACCATTTGGATGTTTCCAATCTCCGCCAAACGGCTGGCTCAGAGTACCAAGCGGATGATTCGAGTATGTATAGAATTTACGTGGATCGTATTCATTTATCTTGGCGGTCCGCGTAGTAACACCTTTCGTTTTTGGATTGATGCGAACGCGGGGATTGAAATTGCACGTTTTGGCCTTCTGGTATTGGTGATTTATGTCGCGATTAAAAACAGAAACTCCCTTGTCAGAAGATGCAGACGATTTTCGCAGGCGGCTCTTTTTCTTGGAGGTTGTGTAGGCATCATTGCGGTTACGCTCAGATGAGTCATTCCGGGATAGATACGTGGATATACTGCTGCTACGTGTAGCAGCCAAGGGTGACTTGAACGCGTTAGTATCAAACCCCAGAGAGGCGAAGTCTTGAGAAGGCCCGCTAACCCTGATACTGTGGCTCGGCTGGAAAGTCAATTGCTCATAATCGAACTGAGGTTGGTGAGATCGGACGCGCTTGCTTGATTTACCACCAGGTGAAGCAGCGCCTTGGGGAGAGGTGCTCTGCAAATTAGGCTGTGGTTCGTAAGTTTCAACAATATCGCCAGAATTCGCAGTAGGATCTGGATACATAGAGTTATTGTTGTATCCGCTGTGGTCAAGCAGTGACGGGTCAACAAGCTCCGTACCCATGTATGGATCATCATACAACATCTGTCCACGAAGCTGACGCTTCTGAAGTGCTGGGGACTTGGGCACAAGAGTACGCCTCCCATCCGTCAACGCTACCTCGGGTTCGGCTCCAGAGAACAATGCATTCATCGCATCCGCCCGGTCTTGTCGTAACATCCTCTTTCGACCGTTGAAATTGACCAGAGTAAGTTCAACTGTTCCTGGTAGGTGGTCCATCGATAAATCTGGTTGTTGGTTGTCGAACGGAAATGCTATGGCATGTGGAGTGCCAGGCACCGCAACGCCTGGGTTCTCCCAAAAGTCGAAAGGAACATGACTCCCTGGCAAAGCGGTGTGGATATATTCATTCCCATAGTTGGGATAGTCAGGATTCAGAAACTGAAGTCCACCGTTTTGGTCCTGGAAGGCATGGCTATCCAAGGCCGTTCCGTCTCCTACCTGTTGCTCGTAACCTGGATCATAATATTCAGTATCAAATCCATTGGCCCAATCAAAATTATCGAGTAGGTTAGGGTCGATGAGATCACTTGCACGACGAACGCTGGGCTGCCGCAGAATCTGGCCGGGTGTTCCGACGACAGAATTCCGGGTCGACTTAAACGAGCGTCGATCCGGCGATGCCGACGAAGCAGCAGAATGCAGTCGAGGAGAACGGCGAACCATGTTAGTGAACTAAGGTGTTCTTCGAGTTTAATTGAAGAATACAATTGAAAGTATATGTACTTGACCAAAGTTAATCTATTGAAGATGCAAGTTAGATCACAACGCATCCTCACGATCACGAAGGTATCTTTGTGCAATAACAGCCATTAGAGACAAAATGAGCGATATATTTAGGTTTAAACAATGAATGTTTGCGCGTGGCACAATGCCATCGAGGGGGAACCACGAGACCGGTTCCTACACAGTGATTTTGAATAATGAAATCGACAAAGCCAAATGGTGGCGTTGTCTCAGTGGCTTCCATGCCTGTCGCCGAGTAATCGGCTGCAGAGGCCTCTTCACTCATTTGATGTCTGGTCGAGAAATGTCAGCTTCCGGCATATCGATGTTGACCGCTTAAAAAAACCAGATACAGTTGTCTCATTAGGTCTCCAAGCTTGTTTCCACACGGATGTTACGGTACAGGTCTGTGAAATGCTGTGTAATAATCATAGAAAAGAAAGGATGTGCAATGAACACATACCTATTGATGCAAAATGAGTCGTTCGTGATCTGCTTCCGGTTTAGCTGTAGAACAAGGTCGCAACCACGACCAAGCTTCATCTTGAAGTCCGAGGAATCTAAGCGTGACCTCTGTCATAAATTATACGAATACTATTCTGTGTGGTAAAAGCGAAATAGTTTCTGTAGGGCAATCCACGAATCATCTTTAGAGTGGTAGCCTTCCTGCATGGTTCCTAAGCCCCATATAAGAGTACATGGAACAACAAACAGAATTGGCATGCGCTGATGCAACTGTAAACATGGAGGTGGAATCATGAAAGGACGAAACGAGGAAGAAGAAAACTCATCAGTTTCGGAAAAACTATTGACCTAGTCTATCGGGAAAGTCTTGGCAATAGCGCACAGACTACACAACGGTATTCAGTACATCCGATCACCCTTAGCAAGGCTCGGCAACGTTGAGAACCTGATCCGCTTTCCGATGTAGCTTCGCTGCACGTGTGAAACAGGGAATTACCACGGTCCGAACATCACCAAACGGCGCTCGAAACGTCAGGTCGACAGACATATGGATGGTGCCGAAACGCGAAAGCCTTCAGATAATCGTCACCTTTTGGTACGGCACTGCATCCACGGTTCTTCAGTCAAGATACCGACACTTGCTCAAGCATGGTCCTCAAGAGCTCTCTAAAATGTGACGCGACAATTAGCTACTAGTCTCAGGTGCAGTGACTGACTGGTTACGGATCCGGCCTTTCTGTTGCTATACCACCTTCAAAGTGTATGGGATGGTATACAATGTACGTCGTGATTCGAAACACGATTGTCCTCACCATGTCCAATCATTCTACGCAGATAGCAACCCTCTCACAAGCAGTCATCGACTAGCAGCACGGTGTCACATTCGTTTCTCCACTTTGACATAGGACGTAAACCAGCAAGGCCAGACCATTCGCCAACCCCATGTGAATCTCTAGACAACATCTGTTTGAATGCACACATCCGGAAGTTTCTAGTTTCTTGGGCAGTGCCATGGCCAATGACATCCGAGACTACGGTGCTATGAAGCTGTTAAGGTTCGGGAATCTGGTTATAGTCTGCTGGAGGCGAGCACGGCTTGATAATTGCCGTGGGGTTTCGTTTCCTGGTGACATCCATATATGCCGTCGCAAGTGTTTATAGCATAAGCCAATTTGTCTGTTCCTCAACACACTGCTGTGCGTGCGAACTTTTCACATCCAGCTAGATATGGCACATTCAGAAGATATCATTGCGTTAGGAAAGCTGACCTTTTCCCTGGTTGTTGTGCTTCTGCTTGCCACTTGGACTACGGTCGCTCTGCGAATATGGGTGCGAATGGGCATCACCAAATCACCTGGACTCGACGATGCCATGATCGTCATGGCACTGGTATGTCAACTAAATATATTGAAGAGTTCGGCTCATGCCTCTATAGTGTCTATTTACGTGTTATTGCGCATTTATCTTGGTGATAACAATGGCAGGTGCGGCACACCAACAATTCACTAGGGTGGAAGTTCTGCAAGCTCTCGTTGTAAGTCAGTTACTTGGACCCCCATTACAGTCACTGACAGTCATACAGTACGTTCAATTGAGCGAAATCTTCTACATTCTCACCACAACCTTCCTCAAAATCTCCCTTGGTTTCTTCTTCCTTCGGCTCCTCACCAAACCGTGGCAAACACGCCTTTTTCAAACGGTCCTCATGATTTCCGCTCTCTATGGTGTTTTTTATTTTTTCGCCACCGTTTTCGTATGTGGGAACCCGTCTAAGCTTGGCGATAGCCTCCTGGGCGCTCGCACAAAACATTGTGCCCCTGCCTGGTTCATCTTAAGCACAGGTTACATTTACGGCATGTTAAATGTCATAGCCGACTGGGTCTTTACTCTCATTCCTATCGTCATCTTGCTTGATAGCACAATGGATCGCCGTTCGAAAATCTCAGTAGGCATAGTCATGGGTTTCGCCGCTGTAGGATCCATATCAAGCTTCATGAGGATGATATATCTGAAGGGTCTTTTGTTCGAAGGCAGTGTATCTAGTAAGTCTCCATGTTATAGCATTGGTTCAGAAGTTTAAACACAGTAATGCGTATCTTGGTATGAAACAGAACGCAATAAGGTTTCTAGTGACTGTACATACACAATTAGCAATTTACTAATCATTAGCCAGCTGCCTCGATAAAAGCCACAATATGGGCTACTGCCGAACCAGGCACCGGCATCGTCGCAGCCTCGGTAGCCATTCTCCGTCCCCTCTTCCGCAAAATATATACGGACGTACGTGATAAATTCTCCGAATATGGTACCGCTAGATCATCGCAGCATGTTCCTACCGTACAGGGGGTGACAAAGACAAGAAGAGGCGACACCGAAAGTGTAATAGGATTAAATCCCGTCAAAGCTAAAAAGGATAAAAACAATACAAGACTTTCAAGACATTCAATGCGCTCGGATGAGTCGAATGAACATTGGGATGATAGAATGAGCACGGAGCAGGTACGTATTGGAATTGGCAAAGCTGTGGTGATCAAAGCAGGCGAAGAAGTGCGAACAGTACCACTTCGCAAGAATTAGGCACATCCGTATGGAAAACTCTTTCACGAATTACGGCCTCGCGTTTTGGGTAATAAATTTTAAGATGGTCTTAATATGACCACCACGGCTTTGACAGTTTAGACATCATTTTCGAAATAACGGATACTGTCCGTACGCAGTACGGATCAGATAAGGATATC